>PVKA01000288.1:0-76233 GCA_004027165.1 Ctenomys sociabilis | reverse complement strand
GCAGGGATCACCCTGTTCTTGATCACACTGCACAGACACATGACAGATGACTTCCTGAACTGCTCCAGAAAGTGGTGTGTGTAGCAAGGGCAGGGCTCAGAGAGGTTGGTGGCGACGTGTCTTCGCCTGTAATAATTTTTAAAAACCTAAACATTGTCCATGTTTTCTGACCGCACCTCATAAATATTACAGTTTTCTGCCTCCTCCGGAGCTTGGACAAGGTCTAGGCCAGCAGCCTCCCTCCGTGGCCTCCAGGGTCCCCCCCCAACAGGCACTGCGCCCTTTCTGAGTTCCCCTCGGGTTGCCCTTGCCTGGCACCAGAGAGCCCTACAGGAGGGAATAGCACTCCCTTTCCTTATACCTCTGAAATAGGCTCCACAACCCCCACACCCATTCACATCCTGGAGCTTAAGGGGAAACTGAGGCAGAGAAAACCCCACGGAGCACCTGATTGCAGACACAGAGGACGTTTCCTTCCATGTCCCTGGTCCTGGAGAGTTTAGACAGTTCACACCCTACCTAAAACTCTTAACACACTGCCGTTCATTGCCTTGGATGGTCTGAGGATTTCTCCACTTTGAGTGTTCCGCAGCTCAGGCAAGCCTGACTCAGAGGCTGTGACCCATTGGGTGACCTCACTGGGCAGGATGGGGTCACTGAAAGGTGCTTTCAGGCTTGCTGATTTCCAAGACTTTCCAGGTGTATGCATAGTGCAGGGTACCTAACGTGGGACGGAAGACTATTGAAGAATTCAGAAGCAGCTACAGAGCTGTGCAGGGATGGGAGCCGTGACGGCGAGCACCCCCAGTACTCCACCAGAGGACACAGCAGTGACCTCGGGCCCTCGGGCCATGGAGGTCATCTGTCATGCAGTCACCTGCATGGCTGCTCTCACCAGGGCCCGAGAAGCACAGAAGGGAAATCAGGCTCCAGAAACTCGGATTCCTTAGGAGGCTAAGCAAACTTTGGGTTGGAATCCTGCCCGGGATGAGGGCCGAGGGCCTGAGGTCAGGCCCAGGCACAAGGATGAGGGCACTGCCATGCCTCCAGGCAGGACACCTTCTCAGAGCAACTATGTGAGCCACATAGGGAAGACCCTGACCGGAGACCAGACCCCGCCCTGTGGCAGGCCCCATGGGCCAGCTCTTCCTCCACCTCCTGGGTTGTCCTGCTCTGGATGCTGGGGTGTGGGGACCCAGGCTCACCAGAGGAGCCCGGGCCTGCAGAGGCCCACGGCCCTGACAGCAGAAGAGGCAGGGGCCTGGAGGAGTGGCAGGGAGCCTCCGCCAGCCAGGCCTGCACACAGAGGCCGCCACAGTACCCACCTCACCACGAGCACCAGGCAGGGTTGGGGAATGGGCTCTGGAGGAGAGTGGCTGAAGAAAGCTACTTCTAGTCCAAGACAAAGAGCCAGCAAGCAAACCCCAGCAAATGGTGGTGCCTCGACCTGGCTGGGCCGAAGGGTGGGATGGCAACGTTGCTGCGAAGGTGCCTGCAGCTGGCAGCTGGTGGAAAACTGGTTCTGGACCAGAAAGAGGAGTAGATTTAAAATGCGTGTTTTTCCCCCTGGAAAACACTGGTGCAGAGCTGGATGAGAGATGTTCAGAACAGGGATCTAAAAACAAGAGATGGAAATACAGCCCTAGAAAGCAACCCAAGCTGCAGCCGGCGGGAGATCCCTGCAAGATCCACGCAAGGGTGGCAAGGCTTTGTGGGGAGAGGAGCAGCACGGCGCGAGCCCTGCTCTGCCAGGCGCTGGGCTCTGTGCGTGTGCAGCTGCTGGGACCCCAGGGCTGCGCTCACATGGGGACAGCACGAGGCACACGGGTAAGAAAGGGCCTCGGTGGGCTCCGAAGGAGCTTCTTCCCTCCCTGCTTTCAGTTCTCTCTCTCATTCTCTTTCTTTCAAATGACTGCCAAACATCCTCAGGAAAATCATTTCCACAAACTGTGTGACTATAGTTGCAGGGACGGGGGGTGGGGAGCATGCAGTGTGGGCCTTCCGAGGCCTGTACCAGCTCCAGCAATAGCTGTGGTCACACACTGCATACGTGAACTATTGACATGTTTTAAAACTTATTTTACATTTTCAAGTTTTAAAATTTTATAAAAGTGCAATGCCAAAACAAACACAAGTATTCTGTTCGAAGAACAGCCTCATGCCTCCCCTCCCCACTGTTTAGCAGACATGTAGGCAGCTACATTAGTTAGCAGCTGTTAACAGAGCCCCGAGGCTTAGATAATGTGCTTCTAGCTTGGCATGGTGGTGCACGCCTGCAACCCCAGCACTCAGGAGGCTGGGGAGGAGGGTTTCTATGAGTTCAAGGCCAGCCTGAACCACATAGTGAGACCCTGTCCCTAAAAGACAAACAGATAAAGAAGTAAAATAATGTAAAACAACGTGCTTTCTCCCGGCTGCAGGGTCAGGGTCCGGGTGGTTGGCCAGCTCCTCCAGTTCCAGCTCCAGCCTAAGGTGCAGGCAAGGCTGCACCAATGCTGGGCCCACCTGAAGTCAGGGAAGTTTAACGGTGGAGTGAAACCTGAGGGCCGCAGCACGCGGGGCTGTGGCCTCAGCTCTTTGCTGTCCTTAGCCCTGGCTGCTACCTGGGCTTCTCCACCCAGCGTCCCACAGTGCCCCCTGTCAGTTCTGCCAGGCTGTGCTGCAGGAGAGAAGTAGCCAACCCAGGGGACCAGGGTAGGAGACTCAGGACAGACAGAGACGAGTGCCGCAGCAACTGCAAGCACAAGGTCTCAGGCGCCTGCTGCCAGCACCGTGGGCTGCTGGGGTTTCTGTGTCCCTGGCTGGGTTCCTTGTGTCTTTTGCCTCCTCAAATAGCTCACAGACATTTGGCCAGTGAACCTGCAGGTGCATGAAAGACTGCTACCTCTGCTTCTCCCCGGAGACAGGATTCACTGTGAAGAGATACAGTGCTCTTCCCTTGGGTGAGCTAAGGAAAGGAGTGCCTCGCCATGTCACTGGGTACTTCTATCACCAAGCTATGCTGGAGGGAGATGTGACCAGGGCCTCGAGCAGTGAGGGTAAACTCGAGGGGTCCTGACTCCCAGTAAGCTGCTGCTGGTAGCTGTTTGCTTGTGGCTGAGGGAAGATGCAGAAGAGGAGGAGGAGGACAGGAGAAAGGTACGACAGAGACGGAAGCAGAGCCCCCAAGGCACAGTGGAGAGAGGCAACACAGTCCAACCCCGTGAGGGTGATGGGCACAAGGACGCTGCAGGAAGCCATTCCAAGAAGCCAACCCAGGACCCTGGAGTGGCTCCCAGGGCAAGGGACTTGGGGACCTTGAGTTTCCAGAAGACTCCTGCAAAGGTGACCAGACAAGTGGCCTTGACCTCTCCAAAGGTGACCTCTCTTCATAACTGGCAGAGCTGGGCCTCTCCCCACTTTTCTTTTAATTTAATAAAAGTCAGCTCAGTGTGTGTAAAACTACTTTCAAACCATGCCATTGTAGCAGAAGACTCAAAGTGTAAAAGCCTTCTCACTGTTAAGAAAAGATAACATCTCATGCCTTGAAAAGCAGAGAAGGTGCTTTATCACTGAGCACGGGAAAGGAAGCAGGTTTTGCAGAAGGAAGGTGACAGCAGGCATTGGCTCTGTGGGGCGCCTGCCACAAGCACACAAAGCAACATCAACAGACTCGCACAGCCCGGGGGCAACTGAGGAGCCTGCAGGCGTGCTTGTCGCCCGAGCTTCTGACTTCAGCTGTTTCAGTCACTCTTTCTTATTAGTAAAATTAGCACACGGTGGTTTCCTCCATATTTCTGTGAAGTTTAGGGAATTTTCATAGCAGGCAACGGAACTTGAACTGTCTCAGCCTTAATTTTATTAACAAATCCATAAGACAGGCAGTCAACACACACATCTCTCTAAGCAGCAAGTCTGCAGCCCGTCTGTGGGGTCAGCCACAGGCACGCTGAGCCCCACTGGGTTTGGGGCTCCACACGCAGGTGGAGCTGCTCTGCAGCCTCTGACCCTAGATCCTTGGTTGGTGTCGTAACCTCATTTCTTCCCGAAACGTAATGCTTTCATTTCCTTGTCTAGTTGAGAAGTGGAGGCTAAGAAAACAACCAACTGATCTGCAATCGCTCAGCCCAAATATGGCTCTGCATCCCAGACAGCTGAGCACAGTCGATACCAGCCATCCCAGCACTCTGGGAGGCTGAGGCAGGAGGATCAAATGGCCAAGCCCAGGCTGGGTAATTTAGGAACTTGGCAAGACCTTATCTTAAAATAAAGATAGTTACATTTTTAAAAGGAAAATAAAAGTACCAGTCTCACCCGTGTAGACTGTACTGGCAGAAGGATCTAGCACTTGCTTCAGCTGCCCCTCGGAAATTGGCTGCACCAGGATCATTATGCTCCCTGCCTGAGTGTGGCTCAGGGGATTTGCCAAGACCAAAGACCCTCCCAGGGCAGGCCTGACACGGGATGGTGCAAAGGGAGGCACAGGTGGAAGGCGGCCTCCGTTTCTTCAGAGGCCCTGGGCCTTCACCTTCACCGTGGACGTTGCCCCCTGGCTTCTGACCCCACTCGTGGGCCTCCTGATGATGACTCACTCGGGACACTGCAGCAAGCTTCAGGCCGCCTTGGGTCCTCTGGGTCTGTAGCACAGACAGCCCCTCTGCAGTCTCCCATACCTGTCGTGTGCACGGCTGCTGTGAGCTGATCTTGTAAATCCTTATGTGCTCCTTATCTTGCATTAAATCTGTTTCTCTACCAAGCATGGACTAAAGGCCAAATATGACTGGAATACCACACGAAGCTTTGATATATTTATAAGCAGTTTAGCTTGGTTTTGTTTGTCCCCCAATGTCCTTGAGAATGTACTTGGGGAAGCAGATTAAACCTGCAGTGGTCTAACCCTGCAATGCCCAGTTTATGGCAGGTGCAGCCTCTGCCCGTGTCCTCTGCTAGGCAGGCTGAGGTTTAAGTGGGTACAGAGACCAGGATGTTTCTCAGGATAAGCTCTTAATTTGTGAAACAAATGATGCGTCTTGAATTATACAGTTAAGGAAGAAGCAGAGAGGTCCAGCTAGCTGAGGCAGAGCTAGGCGTTGGGCCAGGTTGGCTTTCACATGCACTAATACATGGAGCATGAGAACTTCACCCCACTGGTGCAGTCCTCAGTGGTTACAGCTGCCGTAGCAGGGCCTCTTCCCAAGAGATAAAATCCCTGCACACCCAGGTAGAGAGCAGCACCTCTCGTAATAGCTAAAGCTTGGACATGGTCTGTGCCCGTTAGCAGATGGCTAGATAGAGCCAGTGTGTCCTGTCCACACACTGATGCGCTGCTCCGCGTGCCGAAGGCATTTACAGGAAAAGGGTGCACCTTGGGACCACACTGTGAAGTGAAATAACCAGACTTGAGCTGAAGTTTTGCATGGTTTCTCTTTCTCAAAATACAAAAGGGTGGGGATAACTCAGTGGCATAGGCACCTGCCTGGCAAATGTAAGGTCCTGAGTTTGATCCCCAGTACTGCTGAAACATAAATACAAATAAAGAGCAAAATAAGGGCCGGCCAAATAGTTCAGTGCATTAAAACACCTGCAAGCAGGGGCCCGGGGTTTGATCCCCAGAGCACTAAAACAGCAATTGAGACTGGACATGGTGGGGTGCGCCTGTAATGCCAGCTCCTGGGAGGCTGTAAACAGGCAGATCAGTACAAGCCTGATCTAGTAGTGAGACCCTGAGCACCCTGTAGACCTTTCCCTGAACTAAAAAAACAAGAGGGGGGGGGCAAAATAAGAGGCAGTAGGAAGCGGGGAGAAGGTCTCTGACAACTGGGAGGGGCTGGAGAGATGGGCAGGTGGCCATATGAAGCGCCCACCATGCGCTTCACACGTGCACTAATAACAGTAATTTATTATTTTTTTAAGGAAGATGAGCGAAGTGAGAATGCTGGCGTGAACGCCATGTGGGGACGCTGCAGCCCGGGCTAGCTCTGTGCCACTCAGGCTCGCTCTTACTTTGTGATTCTCTGGACCTGGAAGGAGCGCAGACCTCTCCTCTTCCAAGGTGGTCCCTGACAGCTCTCGCGAAGAGAAAATAAGGCACGCAGACGTGTCCCTCCCCTGTGCTGCGTCTTCCCTGGGGAAGGGCACAACACAGCGGCTTCCGCAGCCGCAACCAGCGCGCTTCCTCGACGGAAGTGGGCGACGAGTCGGACTCGTTTCCGCTGCTTTCGCCTTATTAGCAGAGGTCGGAGGACTGGGCGCGGCGCGCAGAGCACAGCGGGTTCTTCTTCAAGGCCCTGCCGCCCCTCCCCCAGTTCCTCTCCGCCTTTCACTCTTGTGGACCTCGCTGCGTGCCTGTGGCGTGCAGTATCCACCTGGATCGAGGCCACCGGGACCGCGCGGCTGGCGCACCGTCACCTGCTTCCGCTGCCTCCCCCTCGTGCGCCAGGCACGAGGCCCTGATGATCTCTGCACGAGGGGCTCTGCTGTCACCCAGCCGGGTGGGCGACTGACACTTGCAAGGACATGAGCTACAACAGCTCTGGTCTCCACCCGAGAGTCCAAAGCAGGTTCGTCCTGAAGGCAGAGTGGATGCGTCCAACCGCAGAAAGAGGCACTACCCGGGGGACCGCGGTGCTGTCAAGAGAGCCTCCGAGTTTCCAAAGCGAACAAGCAGAAGCGCGACTTCCAGGGTCAGCTGCGGCCGCAGACAGCTGGGTTTTTTTGTTTTGTTTTGTTTTTTGTCAAATGTGGAAAACAATGATGACTGCAGGCTGGCACGGAGCCTCCCGTAGGACTCCCGTCTCGGCCTGGACAGGCTCAGGAGTGCCCGGAACTTGGGCCTCGGGGCTCAGCAAAGCCAACGCGCTGTCTTTCTCAAAGCGCAAGCAGGATTTAAGGGAGACGTGACAGCAAAGCAGCCCTGGCCTCGGTGAGGAGGGCGCGGCGGGTCTTGCCTGTGGAGGCCCAGGCCTGCCTGAGACAGTGCATGGTCTGGAGACTGGAGCAGACGTGTAGGGGCAGCACGAGTTCTCCAAGTCTTGCGGAACTGTGAAATGAATAAAAGTAGTTGAGAAGGCCTGAAATTATGGCGTCTCTGCACATGTTAAATGCATAGATTTCCACTAAAATACAAATGTAACAAAATATTTGAAATGTAATAGAAAATCAAGGTGAATTTTTTTTTTTTTTTTTTTTTTTTTTTTTTGTGGAACCAGATTGAACTCAGATCCTTGTGCTTGCCAGAGAAGCGCTTATTCCACAGAGCCATCTTAGTCCAGGCATGGTGGCACACACCTGTAATCCAAGCACTAGGGAGGCGGAAATCAAGAGGATCACTACGAGTTTGAGCTGCATAGTGAGGCCCTGCACACACACACACACACACACACACACACACACACACACAAACCTTACAAAAGAAAATATGTAAAATGCATTAGTTAAAGATGAATTATAACGAATTTATCACAAAACATCTCCCTTACTTGGAGCACATTCTGCCCGTCCTCCCTGCTTTCTGCTGCGGCTCTGAGTTCTCTGCCCTGAGGGCTGCTGGTCGCACTGTTGTGCCTGCCTTCATATCCTGATTCACTCAGATATGGTCATCTGACTCCACAGAAGAGCCGGGAGCCCCACAGTGCCAGATCTGATGGGGGGGGGACAAGGACACAGCTTCATGGTTTTGTTTGTTTTTCTTGTATTTGGTACAGGGTCTCACCATGCAGCTCAGACTCCAGTGACCCTCCTGTCTCGAGTGTCCCCAGCACTGGGATTACAGGCGTGTGCCTCCTTGCTTGGTCTTCAGTGTGCTCGGGAGGCAGGGCCGGTGCAGCGTGTGGTGCTCGGCATCAAACCCTGATCCCTGTGTTGCTTAAGCAGGCACTCAACCCACTGAGCTATCTCACCATCCCAGATCATGTTTTTCTGAGCTGCCAGTCTGTTGGATGGTGCTTGGCAACAGTGCTCACCATATTTTTGATCAGGCTTCATAAACACATTCAGGAGAGAACTCCAGAGCTCCTGCGAGTGACGAGGTTTCAAGGGGGGGTGCTTCGAGGCTGTGTGTCTTTTATTGTAATAAATATTTTTCCTTTAAACTTTTCCCTTGGGCCAGCCAAATAACTCAGTGGATAAAATGCCTGCAAGCAGGCACAGGGGCTGGGAGTTCGATCCCCTGGTCTGCTATGCCAGCCCTGCCCCAGGAGTGGTGGGATATGCCTGTAATCCCAGCACGTGGGAGGCCGTAAACAGATGGATCACTGCAAGTCCAATCTACACAGTGAGACCCTATACACCCTGTACATCCTGTCCTAAATACAAAATAAAATAAAAAATTAAATCTTTCTTTAGAGGCTGGTGATGTGGCTCAGTGGCAGAGGTCTTGCCTTGCATGAACAAGGCCTTGAATTCAATTCCTAGCACCACACTAACAAAAATAACAATTAAATATAAATAGACCTTCCCCACCTGTTTTGATCACCATTTGTATAGTAAAGCTTTAAGTTAAATTGTGATATGCATTCTATCTGTAGGGATCCTCCTTGTTTATGCCATTAGATAGAAAAATCCTCAAATGTGCGAGTCTTTCAAATAAGTCCTAAAAGCAGAGCGGGGCCCTGGAGGCCCCCATCCACCCATCAGAGCGAGAGTGGGTGCCCGGGGAAGCCCCCGCAGGACTCAGGGCTCAGCGAAGCCCACACGGCTCCTGGTGCTGAGAACTCCACAGCCAGGAAGAGAAGCAGAGACAGAGCTCTGGAGGAACAGAAGTGGGCTTGAGACAGTGGCGGGAGGAATCTGCGAAGACTCTGCAGACAGAGCTTCTCAAGGTCTCCACGTGAGATGCACAGATCCAAGCACCAACTCTAAGGTAGCAGTTAAGAAATTCAGGAGCCAGGCACGAAGGTGTGGACTGCCTTACAGAGGATTTAAAGGAGTAACCACGCTGGTCCCACTCATCGCTCCTTCCTCTCCACCGCCTGGCTGGTCCGAGAGGGCCGCGGGGATGCATTCTGCTTTTGTCTTTATTTTTAAAGAATACTAAACAGTGACAGAAAAAATAAAAGCATTAGAAACTATACAAGATTTCACCGAACAAAGCGATAGGAATTCAACAGTGGTTGCTGTATTACGTGATGCTGTCTTCAAATTAGTTGTTCAGATTGCCAAATATAAACGTGCAAGATGTGTGTAACAAAAAAGCGAAACAATAGCAAAGTCATAAGAAATTTAAAAGAAGAAAAATAAGTCAGAGTTAAAAAAAAAAAAAGAAAAAGAAAAATTTAAGCATTAACTGCCCCTTTCTTATGACCAGCGGCAACTGACAACAGTTATCCAAACCATGCTGCACAGAGCCCGAGGGTTCCCTGGAGAGAGGCAGGCGACTCTGCGCCGGGGGCGGACGCCCGTCCTGTGGCACAGGCCCAGGGCTGCAACCCAGCCGCTGCTTGCCTTCCACCTCCAAGGTCGCCCCAGATGCTTCTCCCCAGCACGGCCACGAGGGTGCCCACACGCGGTGACGGACAGCGCAAGGACAGAAAGCCCTCAAAAGGAGAAAGCAGGGGCTGGCCACATACTTTCCATGTCGCAGCTCCTGCGGCTTCACATTCCGTTCCGTCGGGGAGGGAACAACATGACGTACAGTCCTGTCACCATGGCTATTAATAACTTGGCCGCCCGCCAGCGCCGCACGGCACGGGCAGCGCTCCGAGTCCAGCCACCGCGTCCCCGTGAGGTACTGCCTGCTGCGGGGGTCCCATGGGACGTCCTGATGGGAGGCAGAGGCAGGCACGAGGCTCGCTGGTGCCTTGGCTTGTCTGCTTTTATTGAAGTTCTTCAGAAAACCACACACACACACACACACACACACACACACACACACTAGCTTAGCGCTTTCTAGTCCTATTGTAGAAAACCAGTGGGGTGAAAAAGGGGAAATGGAATGGGTTGGGAACTAATTCTAAGCAAGGTTGGTAACTGGGACCTTTAATGGTGAGCTTGATTAAAGGATGCTGGACGCACTGTTTACAGTAACCCTTGATTAAATCCGAACAAGCAAATGGAACAAAAATTTTAAAATGAAAAAAAAAAAAATCAAGAAGAGGAAAACTAGCCCTTTCAGGGAGTCCTGGTGGGCAGAGAACAGATGGGGAGGAAAAAGCCCAGAAGAAGCTGCCCCTGCCCCTGACTGCTGTCCCGGACCCAGGCCCTTTGCACCTCAGCCCCGAGGGAGCCAGCCACACTCAGCTCCCTCACGGGCACGGTGTACCATGGAGTGCTCTGAATAGCTGAACTGAGCTGAGCTGCAGGGCCGCACTGGGCTCCTGAGGCGCTGTTAGCCCAGAGTCTGGGCCACCCCTAGCCTTGGATGCCAGGGAAGTGGGGTGCTGTGGGAAGGACGCCAGTGTAGGCGTCCTGCTATCTTCACGATGGGGTTCCCTCCTACAGTCCCTTTCCACTTGCCCCAGGCCCCCACTGCCTTCACAGGAGCAGGCTCACAGCCCTCCCCTGGCACTCCAACACCACCAGGCGAGAGGGAGGCTGCCCGGCTCCAGCAGCTGGGGACAGCGGACAGAGCTGACAGAATGCGCACAAGTGCCTTCGTCTAGAGGGCCCCGGCTTGCCAGGTGCATCTGTGAAGACCTGCACGTGGGACAGTGCACCCCTCAGCCCTGCACCTGGCCAGTGGCAGCTCCAGTCCTTCCACAGCCCAGAGGAGACTGAAAAGGTCGGGCCTGCAGAACACAGCGATGCTTCTGCCTTGGCCCCAGCGGGGCACTGCGGTGACCCCTGACTCCCTCCCCTTCCTCCTCCCCCCTTCGTTCGCTCCTTCCCCTTCTCCTCCTTCACCTTTCTCTCCCTTCTCATCTGTCGTGTCTCTTCCACTTTTCTTCTTTCTAACTGCACAAAGTATGAGGAAGTGACCACCATCTGTTGCACAATGTCATGGCTTCAAAGTGCTCCTGCTCATTTCAAGAGCAGGAGGGGACCTCACACTGGTTTGCTGTCTGCTTGTGCCTTTGCTCCCTTCCCTCCATCCTTCTGAAAACAAACTGTTTTCTTAGCATAAACTGAGACTTTGGAGGACAGCATTAGCATCTCTGCAGCCTGTCAGTGCACCTCTTAGCCCTGCTCACTCACCGTGGGTTTCATTTGCCCTAGTCTGAGTGTCACCATGTGAACTCTACTTCTATCCAAGATGCAGTGCAAAGTCTATATTCATCCCCTGCCTAAGTAAAAACTGGACACCAGATATGAAACAGAACTTCAAGACACCAGGACACCAGGTTGGCCTTGAGAGCTCGGAACAGAGGAGACAAGCTCTGCAGGTGCCCAGCTAGTGCCCTGCTGCGTGCTCAGCATGGTCTCTCCAAGGTGGACACTGTGGTCTTTGTGAGTTTGACACAGAGACTTGGGCCCCAAAGGTGGCAGGAGAGGTCGGGGACAGCAGCAGGAGAGCTGTAGAGGCCCCGAGGATGCAACCGATTTACATGAGGACCAGCTGCTAGGGGAACAACCAGCGCTGGAAGCCATTGTCAGAGACAGACAGCAGTGCCCGAGGCCCGTGGGGGACAGAGAAGACCTGACCTGGACCAGCACAGCCCGACCTTAGGTGGAGGACTACGAGGGCTCTCCTGTGAGTGCAGTGGAGTATCTCACCTACATGGAGGACCAACCCCATCCCAACAAGGGCTTCATCTCCAAAATGAGCCAGCTGTATCAGAATTTAGGTGACAAGTGTATCTGCCTTGTTGGGGTGGCAGGGCTGGATCTCAAGGACAGCCGGAGACACCAGGCTCACAGGGGCCTGGCCATCGGCAGAGGCACAGCATGGAAGAAGGCTCAAAGGCCCGGAGGAGGGCGCCATTCATCCCACATGGGCGGCTCGGGCCTAGACCTGCAGAAACCCACGGGAGCTCCCTGTTGATAAGGAGGGTGGCAGCAGGGGTGGTGAGACAGTTTTGTTTGGGGTCTGGTATAGAGCTGCTAAGGTTACTCAGCTGAGTAGCTTGGAGGACACGGCTTTTTGTTCTTAGGGAACACCTCCTCTCCACCCCAGCAAGCATGAAAGTTTAAGAGAGTCTCAGAAAGGCATGAATGAGGGTGCTGTCCAGTTGCCCAGTCCCCTAAGTGGGTCCTGGATGCCTGAGGGACGTGGCTGCCCACCCCACGATTCTCAGAGCCTTGGGGACGCTTCAGTCGGTATCCGTCCCCCTTTGTTTCTGCAGCGTTTAGAGCAGCGCTTTTGTTTCTTACCAAGATGATCTAGGATGAGTCTGATGAAGTCACAGCCAAAGTACAGAGAGGGCAACAACTTTTCCCAAGGAAAACTAGAGAGAAAAATAAATACAAACAAAAACAAATAAAATAGCTCAAGAGTGGGGCTGCCCCCTGACGGTTAAAGGCATGAGAATACAAACATCATAGGCGTAAGAGCTCCTGTATTTACGCCGTGGCTTCGGCAATCACCGAGCCAAAGCTCCCTTGCCCTGCAGCCTGCCTCCCTCACTCTTCGAGGGAAATTCTTGCCATCTCATCACCGCATTTCCAAGTAGGTCAATCCGTGCCTCCAAATTCCAGAAAAGTCTTTGAAGTGCAGTCACCACAGCCACAGGGACGACCTGACACAATCTTCTGTCCAATTGCTGCCCAAGCCTCTAATTGTCTCATGCACATCGAGTCTTGTGGTTTTCTAGAACTGGAAGCCACGTGAGGCCCTCGCCGCTGCTTCCACACCTGTGGCTCTCGGTCCCTGCGCCCACCTCTGGCTGTCGTCAGCTTTTTCTTTCAAACCTGATTTTGAAAGCACCAAGGCAGGAGGCTTCTGAAGTTCTGTGGCCTAACACCCGGCCCTTCCTGCAGCAGTGCCCCGATGAAGTGGCCTCCGGGGCCGCAGCTGGATGCTAGCTGCCTGCTCTGTTTACTTTGAGTTTGTTAACAGTAGATTTTTAAAAGAAAACTTTGAAGTGTGTGTGTGTGGGGGGGGTACTGCACACTAAACCCAAAGCTGGTCTCCAGCTTGTGAATTCCTGCCTCAGCCTTCCAGAGCGCTGGGACTACAGACATGCACCATGTCAGCATTGTGTTTTTGCACCATTCCTGCCATTTTCGAGATCATGTCAACTGTTTTGTCTCTGGCTCTGTGACCTACGAAGAAGACAATATAGTTGCCCGAGTGTTCCTGGCCTGAAGTCTCACAGGGAATTTGATTCAGATGCTGGCTGTGCAGACCCAGGGCTGCACTTTCACCCACTTCCCTCTGCTGTGTGCTGAGGCCTTGCAAAATTCTGCACAGAGCCCTGTGCACCTGGAGCCGTTAGGAGGTGCTGGCTTGGGATGCAGCAGAAGCCACAGCTGCCTGGGATGGAGCCTCCTGACTCAGCTCTCTTCCACACGGCTAGGGAGCCTCAAGATGCAGCCGTAAGACAGGTGCACACCCTGGCTCTCAGGAGGAAGTGGTCACTGAGAGATGCACAGCCCAAAATGCTGGGATTCATTGCCACAGACCACTGGAGCCTCATCAGCTTGGACCTGCGGTAGAGCTTTTACATAAAGTGTTCATGCACTGTTCGCTGTCTCTTTGGGATCACACAAAACCCTCCTTTGAGAAAGACTCCTCCATTTCTACTTAAATCAATGAACCAAAACAGAGACTTGAAAAATATATGGGACGAGCAGTATTTTCACAACATAGTAAAGCACTTCAGTATGTTCAGCTCATCAACTTTAGTATCTACATGTTTCTCCAACACGAATATATTGAAAGGGAATAAACCGGGAAAACATGGGCCCCCACCCTGTCTGCTTAGTCTCAGGCTGATGTAGTGGAAAACACAAACACGCGATATGAGTGGAGACAGCTCGCAGCGCAAGTGGGAGCGGGCGGGGCAGCGCACTGCTGTGAAATAGGCGGCCTCCGGCTGCAGCGGCTCTGCCATGACCGTGAGGAGCAAGCTGCTCTGGCTGGCGTTTTGGACACGCTGCTGCAAGGCCACTGCGTTGGCCCTCCCTCGGATGGGTGGCCAGACGCAGTGGCAGGAGATCCTCAGGGAGCTGCCGGTATGCCTGCTGACCAGAAGCAGAAGAGCGAGAGGCTAGGGCCCCCCACCCCGAGGAGGATGCCCCCACCCAGCTCCGCATCCTGCCACGCCACTTCGGGCGCTGTGAGTCTCCCACGAGGCCACTCCCATACCCATTCCTTGCCCAGCAGACATGATCTCTGTGGACGAGGGCCCATCATTAACTCAGAGCTGGCCTCCCCTGCTGATGGGCCATAGACAAGCAGGAGGGCAAGGAAGATGGCGTGTGTCTGTCCACACCGCCCGACGGAGAACCACAGACACCCAGCAATGGAGGCCACGTGACTGAATCTCTTTGTGGGAGGAATCAAAGTCAGGGAAGGTACCCGTGATAGGAAGGGACATCCACTTGGGCGGGCACGCAGGCAGAGCAATGGGAGTGACAGTGCTGTCCCATCCCACTCATCCCGGCCTACTGTCGCTTCTTGTGGCCCTCACATTTTTTAATCAAAGTTATGAAACATTCTTTTGTCCTGGCTGAACACGAATAGCTATGTACTACAACATTTTGAAATGCTAATACCTGCGAATGGGGCATGCTTCTCCTGGGAAAGCAGCACCGGTGTAATCGGCTCCTGTGTGGCATTTTGGCAGGCAGTCGCACGTGCTGCCCGAGAGGACAGAAGGCGTATGCTTAGCTGGTAGACGCACGCAGCACTACGACCCAACATATGGCTGCTAAGTCACTTTGAAGTACGTTTTGCTTTGAGACTTTTTGATTGGGAATAAAACAAATATGCAAGGGCCAGCCAGATAGCGCAGCAGATTGAAGCGCCTTTTTAGACAGATGCAGGGAGAGGGGTTCGACCGCATTGTGCCATGGCAGCCCCGCCCCCGGGTGCACTGAGACGCTGACCGAGACAGCACCTGGTGGCCTGCACTGCAACCCTAGCGCTTAGGAAACCGAAAACAGAACGATCACTGCGAGGCTGATTTGTGTAGACCCTGTACACCCTGTGCTAAATACATTTTAAAAAATGAAATAAACAGATACGTGGAGAAAAGCACTTCCAGGAAAGGAGCTTTCCGAGGGTGGTGTTCTGTGTTCCTCTCTCCCTGTGCTTGTTTCTGTTCCGGCCTCTGAGCTTGTGCTATATGTGGGCGGGGATGCTTTACCCCTGGGCCACTGCGTCCAGCCACGTTTGAATGTGCCAGTCCAACTGAGCAAAGTCGGAATTGCCTCCAACTATTTGACTTTCCAGGCTGGATACCAAAATAAAACCTAGAGGGCAACATCACGGAGATTCCTGACTGAGGGAAGCATGTGCATGGCTCCTACCTTGAGGGATGATGGGTCAGGAGCTATGTAAGGAAACCTGTCAGCACTGCTGGCCGCGACACACTGTGGAAGGTGCTACGCTTACCTGTACATAAAGCAAATTCTGAGGAAATAAAATGTGGCCAACCCGTGCTCGGGCTGTCCTGCCGTGTGTAACCAGACCGAAGTCCTAGTCTGCAGGGAGCTGAATGTCCACACTAGCACCGAGCTCTGAGACAACAGGCGCGCTGCGACAGCTGGACCCACTCCAGGGAGAAGTCCCGAGTGACTTGTGCAGCTGGGCTCCGGGATGGGGACGCCATGGCGCGTGAGTCACCCTATGGGATTCGCCTCCGTCCATCTAAAGACATCTCTCAAAGAGGCTCTGCTTGCTACCACTGTCCAGAAAGAAGGGCTTTCTCTTTTGAGACGAAATTATATCCCAAGCCCCTCTCAGCAGCAGGTGGCACAGTGCTGACTGCATAATCTCCCGCAGTGTGGCGTCCTCTTGGGCGAGGCGGAAGGGCTCCGCACAGGCACCTGCAGATGTGGAAGGAGAGGACTACAAAGAGCCGGAGAGCCTGGTTCTCCTGTGCCACGGCCCCTACAGACAGACGGTCCTGAATAGGTGCTCCACCCTTGCTAAGCTTTCATTTTCTTTCTTTTAAAAGTCAAAGTTATGGTTCTTCAGTTTTCCACTGTGAAGAGGTTGTGTGAGATTCCAAAGTACGTAACTGTGTTAGACAACAAGTGACCTACCCAGACGCTGGTCACTGTAGTCATCTCCGAAACAGCTCTGACTTCTACAGAATCAGGGCCTTCGGGTGGGGGTGGAGCTAAAGGCACAGGAACAAAGGATCCTGGCCCGAGCAGTTCCCCTGCTTTCGCAGTCTTGGGTATTCTCCTAGAGCTCCCTTCTGGTTTCTGATGATACCACATGTCACTGATGGGTGGCAACTGGTCTCTGCCTAAGTTAATACAGACTGGCTTCCAGACAGAATCTCAAGGGAGCCTCCAGGTGTGCTGTGGGTCGTGGGGTACCCCTGCATCCCGCTCTCTGCTCTACACTGTCTGCCCTAACTCCTGCCGTAGGCACTTCAGCAGCCCTGGAGGTCTCCTGGGCCCAGTGAGGTCGCACTGTGCTTGGGCCGATCCTACCGGTACAGAAGCCTGGTCCAGAAGTGTGGCCCTCACAGGACACCAGGCATCCAACGTCGCCCTCTTGTTCTCTCCTCCCATGATCACAGCCCTAGGCTGCCTTTCCTCTTATACCACAAAACAGATCTCTTTTAGTTTTTCTAGCTGTTAGAAAAATGGGACTAGGCCAGTACCACACACTATATTTTAGGTAGAGTCACAAGTCCACAAGGATGGCAGGAAAACCTGCTTCAATAATAGCAAGAAAAGCAAAAGTGAGTTTTCAGTGAATTGGGGCATAAATAGCAAAGTAACGACTCAGCACATGGGGGGTAGATTGAATGATGCCTTGGGAAGAGGTCTTAATCCTGTCTGCCAGGGCCTCATTATTTGTGACTTGAGACCAACCCTCTTGGGATTTGTGTTTGCAAAGGCTTAGTGCAGTGCTGGGATCACAGTCACTGCCCATCTAGGTTCATTCAATAACCGCTGATACAAAAACCTAGACACTGAGCCCTGGAGAACAGCCACGCCCAGCACTCCCACTCAAAGCATTTCAGACTGACTGTGACTTTCTTTCACGACCTTCTCCCCAGTGAGACCCTTGAATCACCAGGGCAGGGGTCCACGTCCCCATTGTTCACTGCTCTGTCTCCACATTGCTTCACGCTGTCTGCAGCACCAGCCCATGGTAGGAAGCCACAGCCCTTGCCAGTTAAGGCAGAGAGTAAGTGAAGGGACAGCAGTGACTCAGCACCCAGTGGCTCTGTGCTCAAAATTCCAGTCCACAACGCAGAGAGAGCACCTGTGTGTCACAGGACCTGGGGATTTTATTTCTTTGTCAAGCCCAATTTAAAAGCAATGAATTTGTTTCCTAGTGAAAAGAGCTCTGTCTGACTCTGCAATATGATTCTCCTGAGAAATCTCTTGTCATTCTGAGAAATTTGAGAAATGCAAATCAGGAAGGAACAGTTTGCACTGGGAGAAATTTGAGTAGCGGACTGATCAGCTGACCTGCGTACTCCAGAAATGAGTCTCTGAAGAACAGAACAGCGCTACCCTGCCCGCCAAGGAGAGCCCCCAGGTCGGCTCTGCCAGCCCAGGCCTGCTGCTCCCAGGACAGTGCACGGCTTCCTAGCCAGGGTTGCTGCACGGGGAAGCAGCGGCTTACCAGCTGCATGCCGGCAGGATCCCAGGGGACTCGCGTGAGCTGTGGCTATGTCTGCCTCTGAGGAGTGACCTTCAACATCTGATGAAGGGAGACTGAAAAATCTTTAAGGCTGCTTTCTGCCCATCAAGGAGTGATTAAAAATTACTATGAATGTTTAAAGTCTTAAAATTATTGCAACAAAAGCCATGTTTCCAAGTGAAGGGGGGTATCTTAAGCATGGGGGAGAAACAATATACTTTTAATGCAGCGCATTTAAGAATTTAGGGCCGGCAAGATAGCTCAGTGGACTACGTGCCTGCACAGGCAAGCACAGGGACCAGGGTTGCTCCCTGGCACCACATATTGAACCAACCCTGCCCCCAGGCACACTGAGACAGCAACTGAGACTGGACGTGGTGGCAAATACTTGTAATCCCAGTGCTGGGGAGGCTGAAAACAGGAGGATCACTATAGTGAGACCCTGTATCAGATATATAAATTTCAAAAGAACTAAAGAATTTAAATATTGTGGGGTTTTAGTTTTGCTTTTTTTTTTTTTTTTTTTTCTGTATTTTTTAGCAAAGGGTCTACAGGGTGTTCAGGGTCTCACTACTAGATCAGACATAGTTACCCACCTGTGTAAAGCCTCCCAAAAGCTGAGATTATAGGTGTGAGCCACCATGCCCAGTTTCAATTGCCATCTCAGTGCATCCTGGGGGCAGGACCAGTACGGCAGGCCTGGGGAGCAAAGCCCTGGACCCTGTGCCTGCTTGCAGGCACTTTAATTGTTTTTGATTGCTCCTTCCTGACCACGCAAACACACGATGCTACGTCCTCATCCACCTTGCCTACCGGTTTGGCACGGGATGACTCCTAGCTCCTTCCCCAAGTCAATGACCTTGACAGGGAACGGTTCCAGCTGGGTTCAGAATATTGAGGCAGCCAGGACAATGTGACCAGCTACTCAGGAGAGATGGCTCCAGCGCTGTGCCAGGAAGTCAGGGGTGTGGGCTTAGTCTGTGTGGGGAGGGGAGACTTTGAGGGCCTAGTGGTGCTGCGCTTCCAGTAGCCAGGTTTATAATTTATACATTCTTTGTATTTTTGATTAGTGTGCATTTTCTTTCAAGAGATAGCTGAGGATTCATAGTCTTTATAAGAATAAGACTGTTTCTTCAGTGCTTCATATTGTGAGCCTTATTGCACCTAATTTCTCCCTGGCATATCCCTCCTCTACCGTAGCAGAATAAAGATAAAGATAAATAGGAGGAAAACAGAAGATCTCCTACACTGGTGGGAGAACAAGATGCTGCTGTTCCAGTAAAAAGGCGTTTGGAAATGCTGCCTAAATGGCTCACGCGCTTGGTGCTGACCCAGGAAACTCAGTTGGGGGAGGCTGCTGTTACCCAAAGCGCATCCCATCTGTGGGAAGGGCAGTGTGCTGGCGCGTCGTCAGCAGCAGGACTTCAGGGAACTGATCCCCAGCAGGGCCATGCTCTGGACACCGCTCACTGCCCGGGGTGCTGACGGGCAGAGAAAGGCCAGGAAGGCCTGCTCCGCGCTTCGTGTAGCAGCTGGAATGCTCAACCAGGAAGAGGGAGTAGGCATCCGTGCAGATCTGGATGCTTGTGCTCAACTCTGATAAGCTAAAGACATGACCTGCAAGAACGTGGGCAGAGAGGTCGGCATCTGAGCGGGGCTTTCTGATTATACATTATCTTGTATAACAGACAAAGAAATCATGGGAATACTTAACATACTATTAAGCATAATTAAAGTGAGAGAAAGCTAAATCATAAATATCAGAAGAAAATGAGAACAAGTAAATTTGCAGCATATCTCCACCAAAGAAGAAAATTCCAAGCAACTTGAAAGAATATTAGAGGGTTATACCTCTCCACTGAGTTAGATATTAAAGAACTGGAGAAAAATCTTTAACTCTTTTTAGCAATCATGCTGTTGGTGACAGTCCTGACACAAGTGTTCCCAGTCTGTGTCGTCATGTTGTGGGTGTCAGGGGGAATCTCGTGAGATGAAGCAGCACTGTGTGCTGCTGCTGAGGACTGCGGCTGTCAGCGCGAAAGGGCCAAGGCCAACTGGGAGCTCCGCGAGGCAAGCAAGAGTGCACTGTGGCCCTGGTTCAAGGTTAGCAGCAGTCCGAAGCTCACAGCTTCGTCTTCACAAGGAGGGGCACATTTCTTAGCTCTGTCCCCTGACAAACTAGAAATAGTGGCTAACTGTCAGGGTTCTGCAGAAGAGAAGAGCAGAGTGGCCGGGCGACTGGCCCACGTGGTCACAGAGAGGGTGAATCGTAATCTTAGTTGTCACCTTGACTAGATCGGGAAACCCTAAGTCACGGATAAAGTGCATGTTCAGGGGACTGCGAGGTCCACACGTGATGGCCTAGCATGTAGAACAGAAACCAAAGGAGAGGACCTCGCTCAGGAGGGCAGAGACTTCGAGCTGAATCAAAGCTGGACCAACGAGGTCTGCTTGCATGCTCTGTCTGTCTCCCTCTTCCTCTCCACCAGGAAGTGAACAGGTTTCCTTGGCCCAGCCTTTGCCCCTTGATGTCCTGCCTTGCCACCAGCCTAAAGCAATGGAGCCAGCTGACCACAAGCTGAAACCTCTGAAGACATGAGCTGCAGTTAGCCTTTCCTCTCTCAGTGATTTCTGAAGTTGTGTTGCCACAGTTTGAGAAAAGCAGCACCACCCCTTGGAGGCTGAGGAGTCCTAGGGCATGTTGCCTATGAGCTGCAGAGCCAGAGAGTGAACAGTGAGGCTTCATCTGGGGCACAAGTTAGATTCCTCGATGACTAAAATACAAGAAAAAAATGGTGCAAGACCCAAGTAGCACAGAGATTTAAGAGATGAAACAGGCTATTGCAAAACATAGGCCAATGGGAGATCCTAAATCGAACTAAGAGGAAAAAAATATAATCAACATATTCAAAAATATTAAGGAATTATTTTTCATTTTTGAGTGTGAGAATAGAACTGGGATTGCATTTTGAAAGAACACGAAGATTTCAGGGTTGTACATTGAGATATCCATGAAAGAAATGGTGTGGCATGCCAGATTCGCTTCAGAACTCTGGGGAGAGGAGTGCAGGACAAGATCTCAGGTGGCACAAGACTCGAGCAATCATACCCTTCTTCCCTGTACCCTCTGAAGCTTTGTGGATGACCAGGTGAGGACCCTGCTATCTAGAAAACACGGGGGGAGGACCTGGCATCACTCAGCTGCAGGGAGCGACACTGCTCAGCTCACTAGAGTGTCTGCCTCCCCTGACCATTGGCGCAGTGTATTGGCTATAATGTGCAGGTTCCTTTGCCTGCAGGTTCCTTTGCCTGCTTTCTCTTTTTTTCTTTTCTTTTTTTTTTTCTTTCTTTTCTTTTTTTTTTTTTTTTTTTTCCTTTTGTGGAACTGAGGATTGAACTCAGGCCCTTGCACTTGCCAGACAAACGATTATTCTACTGAGCCGTCTCCCTGGCCCCCATGCCTGCTTTCTAAGACTGTTGCAAAGATGCTGTTCACATGACCCCTGAAATCCCCACTCTACGCAAGCTACCGAGGAGCGGTGGAGGAGAGGCGGAGCCCTCCAGCTGCCGTCTGGCGAGCCCTTCGGATAATTCCTAACTTTTCTGAACCGTCTCCGTGTGGCAGGGGCTACTATGAGGGCTTCAGGTATGCACACTAATTCAACCCTCAGAGCACTGAGCATGACCACTGGCTCCACAGTCTGGCTAGAGCAGCGCCCCCAGAGGCTGCCTGAATCTCCCCACCTTGTCAGCCGGCATGGTGAGCCGGCAGTGGCTCAGAGCCAGGCAGCCTGCCCCCGAGGCCCACTCACGGCGACTTGGTTTCTGCTGTTATTTTTGTTGTCCTGTTTATTCTAATATTGATCACTGATGTGTATTTAAAAGGCCTGATAAGACATTTAAAGAGACATGTATGCTCAGGTGGACATATCTGAACCTTTTCATTTTGGTTTGTTGCCTGAAGATCATTGTTAACCATGTAGAAGAGAAGTTCAGCCCTTGCAGAAAGAGCAGGGGAGAAGCACAGAGGACCCTGAGACAGAGCTGAGCTCATTCTCCTGCCCAACCTGGAAGCCACAAGAGCATGTGACTTTCCTATAGTGTGATTCACAGTCTTCCCTGCAAGGGATGGGAGGTAGGGATCCCAGAACCACCCAGCTGTGCCTCTCAGAATGCTGGTCCCAGTACTGAGCAGTAGTCCCTCGTGAGGGATGACGCCTCGCCACCAGCCGCGACCTGGCTGGGTGGGGGCTTTCACTGCTGCTATCATGAACAGCTACTCATGTCCCCTTGGGAGATAGCATTCCTGCTTGCAGACTCTGCTAGAAAGAGCTACAAATGCCTGGCCCACCTCAGCCCCAGGGTCTTCTGTGATCATGAAGACCCTTTCTTGCTCCTCATTCCCACAGTTATTTTGATATCACCATCTTCCTGGTCTTCCACACTGAATCAACCAATGGGAAAAAGGCTCTAATCTGCCATCCCGTCTCCTTCCCACCCCCACACAACCAGATAAGCTGCCAAAGGGCAGCTGCCAGCTGCTTTGCAGGCCCTATGCCCTGCAGGACTGGCCGAAGGCTTACCCATAAGAAAGCACAGCTTGAGTCGGACAGGTGGATGAGATGCACCAGGCTTGATAACAGACCAACTGTTGGCCAAAGCAGCCAACCTACAGCTTCAGTGTTCTGATGGCAGCCTGCACCTCTAGCTCAGTGGAGGCTGAGAGAGTGTTCACTTCCTATCTCTTGCTGCAGAACACTTTACATAGCATGAACCTGAACACAAACATAGCAAGTGTCCAGAAGCCATGGGGAAGAGAGAAAACAGCCCTGTAGGAGGAGCAAGTGGGAGACATGGGGTCTCCACGGAGTGGTGTCACCACATAGTACCCCTTCCCAAGCTGGGGGCCTTGTGCCTGTGGATCCACAGTGAGGAAACTGAGTGGAAAGTCACTGAACAAGCTGGGCGTGGTGGTATGCACACGCAAGCCTGGCACCTGGTGCTTAGAGCTGGGCTGCAAGGCGGACACTTAGCCAGAGCACTTGTCACACACACACACACACACACACACACACACACACAGAGTCAGGTGTGGCTCAGTGCAGAGTCCATTTATTCAATGCTCAGTGCCAAAAAGAAAGGCATCACCAGACAAACCAAGGAGGAGAGGACACAACGCAGCCCGAGGGTCCTGAGCAAGACAACAGCTGAGACCCCAGCACCACCGAGAACCAAGGTAAGGACGATAAACCCAAAAAACTGCATCTGTCTTCTTCTTCTTTTTTTTTTTTTTTAACGAATTTAGGACAGGGTCTACAGGGTGTGTACACTTTCACTGTGTGGATTGGCCTCGTAGTGATCCTCTTGTTTTCAGCCTCCCAAGGACTGGGATTACAGGTGCGCGCCACCGTGTCCAGTTTCAATTGCTGTCTCAGTGTGTCCCGGGGGTGGGGCCAGCCCGGCAGGCAGGAGATCGAATCTTCCGCCTCTGCGCTCTGCCGAAGCAGGTGCTGTAGTCCGCTGAGTTAACTGGCCAGCCCTTGTGTCTGTCTTCTTTCTTACAAATTGTATTTGCATCAGCACAGATCCATAGGACCCAGCAATCACAGGGCTCTGGGGCTGGGGCAAACAGGCCGTGCTGTGCACTCCCCTGCTTTCTGCCGGCTCTTGGCCCCCTTCCCGTGGAAAAGCCTCTCTCCCCCAGTCTACTATTTTCCATCTTTTATTGTGCTCTTTAATTTATTTACATTTTGAAGCCCTCTTATGTCTTCTGAGGTCTATGCAAAAGCCAGATGGTCTAAGGCCTCAATTCTGCCACAACTACTCAGAGCAGAGAGTAGAAACGCTGGTTTCTATGTCACACAGAAGTGCTATGCTGTCACCGAGTGCCAGGACATGGACTGCGCTCCTCCTTGGGCCAGTCTTCTAGAATCCCAAGCTTCCCAGCTTGTGAGGACAGACAGCTCGTTCCGTAAGGATGATGCCTGAGAAAGCGGAGGCTCTGGGGTCCTGCAAACCCCAATGCTGCCCCTGCATAGGAGGGTGTGGGCGTTTATGCCCAGACCACCATGGGAACACTGGCAAGGCTGGCCCTCCAGGGCCAGAGGCGGAGCACGGGGACTGTGCCAGGGATGTGGCAGCCCTTGCTTACCACAGCCTTCTGAGCTACCAAGGAGGAGCACCAAGCCCCTGCGGCTGAGCCAGCCGGACATGGGTCCTGCTTGCATCTCCTTCTGTGTGACACAGTGGCTGACCTAGGTGTCCCCGAGGAAGGTTCTATCTGTGGCACTCTCTGCACTGCAAAATGTCATTGCTTTTCTCTTGTTCTGTTTTGTTTTGTTTTTTTCTCTTTCTTTCTTTGTGTGTTTTTTTTAGAGAAGGGTCTACAGGGTGTTCAGGGGCTCACTACTAATTCGGACTCATAGTGATTCTCCTGTTTACATCTTCCCAAGTGCTGGGATTACAGGCTTGCGCTACCACACGCAGTCTCAGTTGCCATCTCAGTGCACTCCAGGTGCCAGGCCGGGATGGCAGGCCCAGGGATCAAACCCCCAGCCCCCGAGCCTGCTTGCAGGGGCTTTAATCTACTGAGCTATTTGGCTAACGCTTTGTTTTTCTCTTAAATGTGAACACAGAGCTTGCTATAAAACTCACACTTACTTTTGGTGTCAGGCACACTAAACAGATTAAAGAACCATTTTTGGCCAGGGAATGCAATCCTCTCCAGTTCCTGTGGGTGTTTGGGCTCATGACACATGATAAAGCCTGCCAATTTGGGCATGACAGAGTCTTTAAGGCCAGAAAGGCACCTGTGATGACAGGAGCCACTGAAGAAATCTCATTTGCTTCCTGCTGAAGGGTACTTGTCACAGGTGAACCAACTGCACTCTGAAGTGACAGGCATCTTTCACACAAATGTCTACACACACAACTGCTCTGTTTGAAATACTCAGACAATCCATTGCACAAGCAGCAGCAGTCGGATGGTATTGCTTCCCGAGAAGGCAGGAGTTCACAGTGCCCACACACATGTTGGCTCCCAGGGTCGCCTGGCATTGGTGAGAGCTCCCACACATCAGCACTCAACACTCTCTGAGGATTCTCAGACCCTAGGCACACAGTCTGCAGCTCAGCTTCGATGCCTCGCACTAGGATCCGTTTTGTCTCATGCCTGGCCTGTGTGGTACGTCTCATTGGCTGCAAATTTTTAGATGTAAAGGGAACTAATTTCTTTGAGCATCAAGTCAAAAGTTGATCATCATAGAGGAGTGTTGGAGCCACAGGCTGACCCTAAGCCTGCAAGCACAAACGTGCTTCCTTCCAACTTTGCGAATGTCTGTCCTGCAAGGCAGACACCACGACGGCAGGATCATGTCCAGGTTTCTGGTCACATCACCAGCTGTCGATGCTGAGGAGGCCACTCAAGACAGTGACTGCTGGGCCCATGCTCAACCAGCTGAGGTCTGGGACCCCAGGAGCATTTGCCTGGCCCCTAGAGTCCCCTTTCTCAAAGGGCACACACTGGGTTCCACCCCAGTGACCCACAGACTCTGCGAGCTCCTCCATAGGCAGTGCCACGGCAGCATACATCTGGGAAATCTGTCTCAAGACTCCGCCTTAGCTAAAATGTAGATGAGGTGCGTGCTGTCTGCAGAGAGTGCAGCGTCCCTGAGCATCCGGGCCACCATGCATGGAGCAATTGCTCTCCTCTTCTTTAATTTCTGAGGTAGCTCACACAGAGGCCAGCCAGATGTCACTCAAGAATTGTCCAGGAGGACTCATGTAGCAGGGCCAGCCCCAGCTTTGCCTCCAGGCTGGTGGACAGTCCTACAGAGAGGGACTCACACACCACATGTTTTTTCCATTAGCTCAGGGTGCTGGAAGCCACAACTCACACCTCCGCCCTGAGTCCTCTGAAGTGGCCCATACACCATCTGGGAAAGATGCCTCCTGCCAGCACACAAGAGCTCAGCACAGCCAGGAGCAGCTTGGAATCCACAGCACCACTGCTTCAGCTGGGCCATGCAGAGCACAGTCCAGACCCTGTCCCTGAGCCTCACTAGGAAGCAACCCTGGGACCCCAAGTCTACCTGTCCAGGAGCCATCCTGGGTCTGCATGGACCGTGTACCCTGCATGGAGACGGATCTGTGCATGGGGTCCAAAGGCTGTTCTGTGGGATGCACCGGCCCACAGAAAACATCTCCCTGCCTTTTTTGCCGAGAGTCTCTAAAGGCTCCTTGGCCTCTGGGCCAGACACAGGCAGGGCACAGGCAGGGTCCAGCGTGCTGCGGGCCTGATCCCATCCCAGGAGGATGAGCAGGTGCTGTCTTGGGAGCCTGATAAGGGCCAGGGTTCGGGAACTCTGGATTTGATTCTGGCTTGGATGCTAATTTGCCTGGGACCTCAGCTAAGCCCTATGAATTGTTACTCTCTGTGAAGAGAAGATAAGGACAAAGCCCCCATCCATCCCGAGGAAGACCTGCTAGCAGCTCATCTGAGATTCACAGCACCGAGCTGGGAGGCCACGCTGGGCAGAACAGAAGTGGGGCCCTGTCATTCTGCTGGCCAGGCCCCACCCGAGAGGCTGTGCAGTCCAGGGCACCACGGCAGGACCAAGCTCCGTGGCCATGGGGCCCTGGGGCAGAGACACCCAGGGGAGAAGTCAGAAAGGGAGTCACCACTTGACGACAGCCCGTCCACACAGGATCACAGCGCCCAGGGCAGTCACGCTGCGGGGGAAGCGCGCGTGCCCGTGCGTGCCACACGCGAGGGCTTCTTTACGTCTGACATCGGTCCTTGCTGGCCTTCTGTTTCTGCAATGCTGCGTTCCTGCTCGGAGTGATGGTCTGCCTGGATGGGAAAGCAAGACAGACCCTGGCGGCCCCTGAGGCCCTCTCCTGGGGCAAGCCAGGTTTCTAGTGAGGCTCGGCCACTGCCACCTCCTCCCTCCCTCGCTCCCTCGCTTCTCTGCCCGTTCCTCCCTCTCCAGCCTTCACGCTTCCTCTCACCCTGTGTCCCCTCCTTCTGCGATGGACCCCACAAGGCACCAGGGGGTGCTGACGATGTCTCTGGCCCCTGCTCCCCTCAGTACAGCCTCCAACGTCACTGGAATGGAGAGTGACCTTCTCCTTGGTACCAGCTCTTCCTCCTGGCAGAAGCCCAGTGCGACCTCCCGTCCAGGCGCTGGTGGCCTTGCTGCGCACAGGGAGACCTCCTAAGCGAGAGCGGCTTCCCTTGCACTCTGTTAGGAGGAAGGCTGGTTGACGCCACTGGGGACTCCTTGGGGGCTAGTAGAGCATGGGAAAGTGGCTGTGCAGCCAGCACCAGGCAGCCATTCTATGTATTGCCCAGCCTGGCACAGCTTGCCATAAATCTGCCAGATGTAAAACTAGTAGGCTCCAGAAAATAGAGTTAGCAAGCAGAGCACAAGGCTGGTCTTCCCCACAGAGCCTGCCCCTAGTTCCTAAAGTAATACCTGCCTTATCCTGGCATCGTGTTTGTTTGGAGTACAACCCATGAGGGAAACAGAACAGTGCGGGAATTGCTGCCTGCATCATGCCTCTCTAGCCATCCTCTCTGCAGAAAATCCTCTCTCTTTGTCTTTTCATTTTTCCTAGAAAGAGGGTTCACTATGGTAGACTTGGAGTGACTCCCATCTGAAAACTCCATGTATTCAATCAACAAACACTGATTAACACATAAAAAAGTCACAAAACTCAAAAATTTTGAATATTCTGATGGTATTTTCAAAATTCAAAATGTAAAAGGAAACATTTTTGACTTCTGATTTTACTCTGAAAAAACAATATTTCATGCGGATCTCTCCAGATTAGTTATTCAATGCTTGTATCACCAAAGCACATGCGCCACATAAAAGAGGCACAATACGAGAAGCTACTTGACTTGGAAGGGACAGTGTCACTCCTGGCGGGGCTGCTGCCCACTGTGATCCCCGCCCACTTGATAGTCCTGTCTCCCGGAGCCTCAGTCCTGTCCTGGCGGAGCACAGCAGTGTCTCTTGAGGAAGAGAGAGGGAGGGAAGACACAGAAAGAGAGGTGAAAACTGGCCCCACAGTAGGAAGCTGGCTTCTGACGAGCTCCAGCACCATCTTTCAGATGACGTGGGTGTCATTTGCTGACCAGCATCACCAGGGTCACACGGGAGCTTCATGCCGGAACCTGTTGTGCAGCTACACAGTGGCGCTGGGGAAAACAGGCAGGCATTCGGTGGTCCAGAACCACGCCAGAACGGCGGTGTTGCCCTGCGTGGTCACAGCTCCAGACCGATGGGTTCCTCAGCCCAGTAACTTAAGACCCGATCACTTCTGATAAAACTCAGGGTCACATTAGTCCTGAGCTTTTTAACCAAGCAAGACAATATGTGTGTCATGTTCCAATTTATGTCAGCGGGGTAATTGATTTCTGAGTAGACATTTTCTATGGTCTGCAAAAGTCTATTCTGGATTGACTTCTGAGTCCAAGAGATTTCTGGGGTTAGTGGTATGAGGTGGAGCGAAAAAAATCTCCAAGTGAAAGAACCTTCTAGGTACGCATGGCATGGTTGAGACACTGCACACTGTACCCGCACCTGTACCACAACATCACACTGCAGCCCACTGAATATACGATTTATGTCTTTGTGCACCAGTCAAAAATTAATTTTAAGTAAGAAGACCCTTGTACACTCAAATAAGCAGCATTTTGTCTCAGGTTCTTCCTGCTCCTGCCTCATGCTCCTGGGAGACACCGAGTGGCCAGTGGCCAGCATGATCCAGAGAAAAATGCTTCCCAAGTCTTCAAGGGAAGGAGAACTACTGAGCTGCCTCCTACCACACTGAAAGTCCTTCCTGGCAGGAAACTGGGTCCTACGAAAACTGGACGGTGCCTTCCAATTCTGCGTCTTCTCTACTTTCTGCTGTTTGCTTGTTTCTGTCAGAAACCTGACTTGTTCCTCGGCCCCAGAGTTTTCCAGCATCTGCACAGAATAGCATGCTTCGAAGGGGCAGATGGGAAGACAGCTGCCACAGAGAGGGCTGGGAAACACGTTTCTGTTCCAAGTCACAGGGCGGGAAAAGCACCAGCCACAGGCCTCAATGAGCCACTGTGCGCCTGGCCCAGCAGAAGAGGGACCCAACGCTGCATGGCATGAGGGAAAGACAGGTGCTGCCACGCGGCCCATCCAGTTGGCAGCCACGTGACTGTGGAACAGGGACCATGGGTTGCACTGCAGAACCTGTGAGCTCTGCAGGATAGACAGCAGGTCTGGCCCCAGCACACTAAGAGTAGGCCACACAGGAAGTACTGAGCAAAGAGCTGAAGAGAAGGAGGAGGACAGGAAGTCACGTGTATATCCCACTAGGATTGCCCACCTCTCACCCCACGGACTTCTGGTCCACTTCATCCTCACTCGATGATGCAGACTTAAGCAGCCAGTGTGTCTGAGCCAGGGCATGTTCCTAGTGCTCCCTGCATTAACGATGATAAAAATTGATGATATGACAGTAAAGGCAGATGCTCAGTCAGAGTGGCGCATAGACAACCACATCAAGGACGTTGGCTTCACGGCACGGAAGTTTGCAGATCCTGCTGGTGACTAATTAGCTTTGTCTCTGCCTCCCAGGTGCCAGGCTCACACCTCAGCAAAGCACAAGCAGTAGCTATCTTTGGACCCTGAATGCAGGGCAGTTTTGCACATGGACTGTGGGTGTGCTATAGCCCAAGGGTGCACTGTTGGCAAAAATAAGCATGGGACATTTGGGCAGCCGGTTTTGGAAGCCCAAAAAAGGCCATGTCCTGCCTGGCTGCTGCAATGCTCCGGTGTGGCTGGAGCAGCACAACCACCATGCCCAGGCTCACAGGAGGACGACGAGGAAGGGAGAAGGTGGGAGCCCACGCCAGAACCCCTCTGCCTCCACCCTGCCTGGAGACTCGTAGTTTGGAGCCAGCTTTATCTGCCTAGATGGGTGGTATGAGCACAACCTGGGTCCTTCTCATTTTATCCACCTGTAAAGTGGGACTTAGTAACTTGGTAATAAGGCAGATAAAATTGAAGCAAATTTTGTCTTTATTTTGTTAGCATAAATCACACTGCAAATATGCCACAAGTCATCAAAACTAATACTTATGACCATGCTGAAGGCCAAGGGTTTTGCTAAGTGTTTTAATCAGACTTAAAACTCATAATAACTCCATGAAGCAAGCAATAGTCTTAGCACCTTTCCAAATCTGAAAACTCTTCAGACAGGTGCTCAGGACAAACACTCTGGGCAAATACGGCAGCTGCAACAGGAGAGCAAATCCGTAAGTTCTCTTTTTTAATTTCAAAAACTGTATACAATAGAAGATGTGTAGCCATTAACACCGTTGAAAACATTTCCTCTCCCTTGAAACATATTTAGCCAGTCCTTCTTGCGCTTCCTTCTGTTTTGTTCGTCTTATTAGCAGCATATGCCCATGCCCGCCTCACGGTCCCACAGGGACATGGAGGTCGCGGTCTTAGCTGAGCAAAGCTGTGGGATATGGCTGAGGATATAGGGCTGAGGCCCTGCCTGGAGCCAAGAGCCGGGTCCTGACGGCATGGTGTTCCGGAGGCTCAGGGCCAAGGCAATGCAGCATTCCCATGGGCTTCAGCCCTCGCGCGCACCAGCGCAGTTAGACCTGGCAGTGCAAGGAGTCGCACGGCTCAACACACAACGTCCTGAATGGCCAGGCCACAGCACGAGTGGGCATCTCTTGACGGTTTACTTTGTGTCGCTGTCTTGGTGACCCTTCTCATCACTGGAACTTGACAGCTAACAGCAGCAAAGGTGGGAAGGTTCATTTTGGCTCGCAGCTTGCAGAGGGTGCAGTGCCTGGTTGGCTGGTAGAGAAGGAAGGAGACAGGGAGGTGGGGCTTCCAGGCCATGCGCAGGTGCTGCCTCCTGTCCCACCCACCGGGGCCCCGCCTACTAGCCCAGGCCCCGCCCCCTCTACCAGGCCCCACCTCCTCTGTCCAGCCCCTCCACCAAGCCCCACCCATCCATCAGGCCCCGCCCACTAGCCCAGACCACACCTCTTCCCATAAGCCCTCCCCCTTATCCAGCCCCACCCCATTCACCAGGCCCTGCCTCTTCTGCCTGGTACCGCCTCCTAGCAACAAGTAATCTCTGAGCCCTGAGATCTGTCACTTTCCAGAAGCTCTGCCCATGGATACGTGAGGTTCTTGGGGAGCAGCAAGACATGAACCATAACACTACCTCACACGAAAACCTTTCCAGACACTACGTGTATGGCAGTCCTAGGGAACCTCGTTTCTGCTTTTGCTTTGCATGACAGAGCAAATAACACCACCCAGGTGAAATGCAATGAAGGGGCAGGCACCGTGGGCCCCGACCGGCGCCCCGACGTCCGTGAGCAGGCGGTCGCAGGGCGACGGAGCCAGCGTCCCTTCTGTGGTGGAGAGGCAGAATCGCTGCTGGCTCGAGTCGGTCATCTTCCGACCCCAGGTTCTCCCTGGTCACCGGGAGCGCGTCAGCCTTAGGTATCTGTGGCTGAGACATAAATGCAGGAAAAGAGATGCCGAGCGCGTGGGGGCGGTGGACGGAGCCTGTGCCTTGGGTGCTGGGGCTATGCACGCAGAGCTCGCCCTGGGGCCCCGCTTCCGGATGCGGGGCTCTCGCTGCAGCAGCCAGCACGCCCTGGGCTCGGGCGCCTGCCCTCCGGCCTCCGCAGCGCCCGGCTCCTCGCTCCCCCATCCCCCCACCCCACCCCATGCCCCCTCCATCCCCATCCCCCATCCTCCCACTCCGCACCCCCACCGCACCCCGCGCAGAGCGGGCCGCAGCCCGGAGGCTTCCGCTCCCCACTGCGGAGCCGTTTTCAGCCTGTGGTGAACGCCCTGGGAGAAGACACCGTCGGGAGCAGAGAAACGTCCGCACCAGCTGCTTGAAGGAAAGGCTGATGCCCCGGCCGGTGGGCGGCAGCTGGAGAAAGAGCTCGGGAAGGAAGAGCGCGCCTTGTGGAATGCAGAGAGCGAGCGCTGGCGGCGGTGACCTCCCCCGGAGCTCAGCCCGGCCGCGCTCAGGACCGGCTTCTGCGGTGTGGGGACACGCAGCACTCAGCGGCCCTCCGGGACTGCTCTTCACATGTTCCTGATTAGTCAGCTGATAAAGGTGACACGATGGAAATTCTGTCACTCTGCCACTGTGACGGGCTGGCTTACTGACCCGAATCAAGAGAGGGTGCAAAGCGTTGTACAAGCAAGCGCTCAACTCAACAACTTCTGACATTGCCAGTCCTACGGATAACCCACTACTATTATGAACTACTAGACTATAGTGGATTATTTTGTTGAATTCACGCACCTACAATATTTTAATGGCAATGAAATATCCATCTCTGACAAAACTAAACAAAAAAAGGGGATACAAAGAAAGAACCATTATGTATCTGTATATATAAATAGTTAGGATAGATATACAGCTATTTTCTTTTAATTCAATGAGAAGGAAGATTTGTACTAATCGTGTTTGGACAGCATACCATGTCTGCATCTTGTACTATGCATAACCACTACGAATACAACAATATGCAATGTAATAATTATTATAACTGTCCTACTAACCTGTTTTCAAACTGTCTCATTGCTATTTGTTTCTCAATAAAATTAATAAAAAATAAAAAGAGAATAAAAACAGTAAAAGATATAGAATTTTACAAGATAAAAATTAGCAATGGTTTTCGTGTTGCATATTGTTATCTTCGAAGTATTTGTTCAGATTCCACATATAGGAATGCAAAATTGATAAAACAGGTATTAACTGTTCCTTTAACTTAACCAATAGAAATTTGTGGTACGAATACCTTAGCTCTCTGTGTGTGCACAGAGAGATACGGATATGGGTATCTTTCCCTTTCTTCTCTTCTCTTTCCCCACCCAGCTGTTCTTTACCTTTAAGCAGTTCCTCTCCCTTTTGCTATGTCTATTATACCTATTGAGTCTCCTTTACTCTTTCAGTTTCTTGCAATAGCATGGCAATATAATATTTACACGTGGATGTCTGGCTTATTTCACTTGTGAGTGTGGCCTCTAGTTGCACCACTTGCCCCTGAACGCCTGGAGTTTATCTTTCTTTATAGCTGAGAAATACCCCGCTGCATGAACGCCCCATTGTTTTCCTCCACTCCTCAGTTGATGGACATTTGGACTGCTTTCAAGATTCGGCTACGACAAATTGCACTGCTACAAACATCGGTGCACATACATCACTGTGGCACAAGATTTCTACTTTTTCTAGAAAAATACCCAGGAGGGGAATCTCTGGGTTAAATGGGGCCTCTACTCCTACCATTTGGAGGAATTTTCACAATGCTTTTCACAGTGGTTGCACCAGTCTACACTCCCACCTACCGTGGAGAAGGGGTCTTTTTTCCGTATTGATTGATTTCCTCTTTCAGTGGTGAAATGGAATCTCACTATTGTTTTAATTTTCATTTCTCAAATGACCAGTGATGTTGAACCTTTTTTCATATATTTACTTGCCATTTTTATTTCTTCTGATGAGAAGCATGTATTCATCTCAGATGCCCATTTTTTTAAAATTCTTTTTATGTTCTAGTTAGAAGTCCTGTGTCTGAGGGACAGTTGCCTAAATTTTTTCCCAATTTATGAGTTTTCTTTTTACTCTGCTGGTAATTTCTTTTGATGTGCAAAAGCTTTTCAGTAAGAGGAGCTCCCAATTGATGATTCTTTGAAGTATTTCCCATGCAGTTAGTTTTTGTTTATGAGCCCTCTGCCTACTCCCACGTCTTCAAGATTTCCACCTAGTAGGTGTAGTGTTTCTTCTTTAATATTTAGACCTTAGTCCCATTTTGCTTTAGTTGAGTGCACGGTAACAGACAAGTGTCTAGTTTATTCTTCGGCCCTTGGAGAGCCAGATTTCCCAGCACCCTGATATTTTCACATTGGTACACAGAGAGGATGAACACGGGTTGCCTAATATTGTCTGGAGTGTCAGGTGAAGCCTGTGGCCTGAGTCTCCTGTGGGAGGACCCTCTTCCTCTCCAGAGTCTTGCCCTCTATCCAGCAAGGTTAGAATGAAGCTAGAAACATTAGTGGAAGGAGGGCTGTCAGGTCCATTGGGGAGTGAGGAAGCGAGGCAGGACTGTGTGCAGCGGATGCTGCCCGATGGCCTCAGGGATGCAGGCAGAGCTGCTGGCCACGCCCACGGAGAGAAAGGCCTAGTGCACTGATCAGTGCAGGGTCTTCACTGCCCACACAGCTAGGGGCAAGCTGGTCCCTAAAATCTGTTTCACTGATTGGTTAACCTAGGCCAGCCCAGGTCTCAGTCTTTGTTTCTGGGGTGAGCTGGAGTCATGGGGTGCAGTGGCACACGGTGAATGCATGCAAGGATTTCACAAAGGGCAACTTTCTCAAGTTCACAGAGCAAAGTGTGTGGTCACTTGTGTAACCATCAGTCGCCCAGGGCATGACCTACATGCATTTCCCTGGAACTGCCTCTATGGACTGAGAAGGACTTATTGATGGCTATGAAACAATTTAATTCTGACACATGAGTTCTAGAGTTTTCTTCAAGATATCATCATTTTTTATTATTATTATTTTTATTGAAGAACAAATAGCAATGAGACAGTTTCAAGACAAATTAATAGGACAGCTTCAATAAATTAATACATTGCAAAATGTTATCGTAATGTTTTGGTTTTCTACAAGGTGCATACATGATACTATACTTACAGACATTATTATAGTAGATGTCTCTAATGAGTGAATGAAGAGAGTGTAGCTATATATTTATCTTATTTTTTGTAGCTGAATTATATCACAGATTCAATAATTAATACTTTCTACCTTGTTATCTCCCTAGTGTTTGTCCATAGCACTAGAAGCCGACATAATATCTTGCCCAAAAACTGTTAGTGCAAATCTTGCTTCTCCTAGAATTATGCAGAAGCACAGCATATTTATCCTAACTGTACTCTTTATACACACACATCATGATTCTTCCTTTTTATCCCCCTTTTTTGTCTAGACCTGTCAAAGATGAGCACTCCATTGTCTTTAAACCAATTTAGGTGCCTGAACTCAGGGACACAATCCAACACAGTCCAGCATTCCACAATAATAGTGAGTTATCTGAAGAAGTTGTTGACTATAGCCATTTACAGCTCAATTTATTATTATGGCCCCATGTTATATACCTCATTTTTATGCTAATCTGCTGGATGGTTACAACTGAGATAGATCAAGTCCTATATACCAAAAGATGTAGCTTTTTTTCTGATAAAGTCAGTGAAGTCCCCTCAGAGTTTATCTTGTAATCCTGTACTTTACTCTGCAGATCCTTTGTCTGTGTCATCCATGTGGATGAGTCACAGCCAATGTTTGACCAATTTGCTCTCTATGAGAGCCTGAGAGAAAGTTTTCTCTCCATGTGACTTTCCTCAGGTACACTATAGATCATTGATCTCCTTGCTCTGTGGATTCATAATTTCTTTGTTCAGAAAATTTGGGGCACAACTGAGTTTCATGATGTTACAGTACAGGTTCACCTATGTCCTGAGTCTTTGCTGGACTTGAAAGGCTAGGGCCAAAATGTTGGCTGGCCTTGCAGCTCTTCTATTTCTCCAATTTTGATCTGTGAATTTAGGTTGTTAACCATCCAGAAGAAAAGCTAATTAGTACCCTGCAGCATATGCCGTTCAGTTTGCCCTAACTATCTGACTCAATTGTTTTTAGTTATTGTTGTACATTTCCTTTTGTATTACTTCTTTTGACTTTTTATACTAAGGAGACTGAATGATATTTGCACATACGTGTCAAGTTTATTGCACTTCCAAGTATATGTTCAAGTGGCATCCATTTCAATATAAATGCTTCAAGTTTATAATTCTTTATAGCGGAGTAATACTCCATTATATAGAAATACCACATCTTTTTCAACCATTCCTCATGTGACAGACATCTTGGTTATTTCCAAGATTTGGCTATCACAAATTGTGCTGCTATAAACATAGGTACGCATATATCACTATGATATAATATTTTTAGTTCCTCTGGGAAAATTCCCAGTAGGGGGATAGCCGGCTTGAATGGGATTTCTAGTCCTATTCTTTTGAGGAGTCTCCACACTGACCTCCACAGTGGTTGTACCAGTCTACATTCCCACCAGCAGTGGAGAAATGTTCCCTTTTCCCTACAACCTCTCCAACATTTGTTGTTGGTTGATTTCCTTATGATAGCCATTCTTTCTGTAGTGAGATGGTATCTCAGTGTTGTTTTTATTTGCATTTCACAGATGGCTAGCCATGTAGAGCATTTTTTCATATATTTATTCAATTGTTTAATTTCATCCTCAGAAGTGTGTATTCATCTTAGATGCCTATTTCTGAATTGGATCTTTAAATTTGAGGGCCCTGTTATAGCTTAGTTCTTTATATACTCTAGACAGCAGACCTTTGTCTGATTGCTTATTAGGATTTTTTCAAAATTTGTGAGTTGCTTTTCACTTTGTTGACAATTTCTTTTGATGTGCAGAAACTCCTCAAGAAGAGTTGATCCCAGTTGTTGATTCTTTCAAGTATTTCCCATGCAAATATATGTTGTTTATGAACTCTTTACCTATCCCTATGCCTTCAAGAGTTCCATCTACTTTCTCTTCCAGGAGATTGAGTGTTTCTCTTTCAATGATGTTTAGATCTTTAATTCATTTTGACTTTAGCTTAGTCCATGGTGATAGAGCTGGGTCAAGTTTTAGTTTTCGGCATGTAGAATGCCAGGTTTTCCAGCACCATTTGTTAAAGAGGCTATCTTTCTTCTAGTAAGCTTATTTGGCCCCTTTGTCGAAGATCAGATGGCTGAGTGTGTTCATAGATGCCTCTGTGTCTTCTAATCTATTCCCTTGATCCTCAGGTCTATTTTCTTGCCAATACCATGTTGATTTTATTGCAGTGTCTTTGTAGTATAATTTCAAGTCAGAAATTGTGATGCCTCCTGCCTTGTGTTTATTGGCCAAGATTGCCTTTGCTATTCTAGGTCGTTTGTGGTTCCAAATAAATTTTAGGAACAATTTCTCTAGGTCTGGGAGGTATGTTGGTGGCGGTTTGATAGGGATTGCATTAAATCTGTACAGCAATTTTGGGAGTATGGCCATCTTCAAAATGTTTGTTCTTCATATCCTAGCATTGAATATCTTTCCATTTTCTGAAATCCTCTATAATCTCTTTTCTAAGGGTGTTGTAATTTTCTGTGAAAAGATCTTTGACTATCTTAAAGTGAATTCCAAGGTATATCATCATTTCTTCTACACTTTAGGTAGAAATTCTAAAGTCCTTTCAAGAAAAAAAACATCTTGGGGGTCGGGGAGATGGCTCAGTGGAATAAGTGCTTCCTTGGCAAGTGCAAGGGCCTGAGTTCAATCCCCAGTTCCGCCAAAAATAAATGCTTGGCTTTGGTCAAATTCTTCTATGATTTAACTTTGTCTCTCATATAAACACTGATGTGCGTAACTCCTACCCCCTGGAAACGCTTCTTGCACCAGTTCTTTAGGTTATACAGTAAGAGTAACAGTATGAATGGTGTGAAGGGCTGTGGCCAGAGAGAGCTGCTTCCTGCCTGCACCCAGCTCCACAGGGACGTGGAGGTGCTTCTGTCCCTGCCCTTCAGGAGGACAGGAGTGCTGCACTCATTCTCCAGAACATCAGCTTTCCTCCCTGCCTTTCCCACTGCCTCAAGAGCTGCAGGCTGTCACCCTCCTGCAAAACGTCAAGGCAGGGTCCCACCTGCACAGCGTGTGCCCCATTCCACTGCTCCTCTCATCCTGCCAAGGTCCTGTTCATCACGACAGCCTGGCCTTGGGCCATTCTCAGTCACATCTCAGGGCACCCCGGGGGTGGGCCCTCATGGCACACTGGGATCAAACCCTGGTCCCTGTGCCTGCCTAAGCAAGGCACTTAATCCACTGAGCTCTCTGGCAGGCTCTCCAAATGTGGGATTCTGAGCCTGCTCCAAGAGGAAGCATTGTCTGAGTGCATCTGGAATGAGTCCAAGGTTGCAGCAGGCACAGTTGTCCCCGCATCTGCCTTGAAGGTTTGGGCCCACACTTCCAAGCTGTGGGTAGCTCCTCACCTCCTCTCACCTCCCTCAGGATTCCCTCTGAATAGTGCCCTGCATATCCCTCGCACAGGTCTCTGTCCTTATGCATGTGGCTGCAAAGTCATGCATCTTTCTGAAGAAGCATGTTTACCTTCATGAACACAACGGTGTTGTAGCATTAACTAGGTTCTGGTCTTCTACTCAAAATTTTGTTTTGGCCCATTAACTATCATAGCAGTCTTCTAGACTTAGGCTGGATTGCAACTGAATTAAGAATCATGTCCAGAAAGTAAATCAAATGGTTCTGTTACTCTTCTATGAGTTCTTGATGAGCAGTAATAGTTGTGGATGCTCCTCGAGTGCAAGGACAGCCACTAAAGGCTGAGAAGGTCTATAAACTCCCTGGCTGGGGGCTGCCCGAGCTGTTTTCTTATTCAGAGAGTGAATCTGGGAAATAAGAAATCACGTGGGTTCTGTTGAGTCAAGAGGCCTAGACCCCTTAGAAGAACCCCAAGGGGACCCTTCTTTTCCTAGCAGGTGAGACACTGCCAGCCTCCTGGGCATCCTTCAAATTCTCTGTCACTGAGGCAGCTGCAGGGATGAGCAAATGGGATGAACTGGGTGACAGAAACAGGCTATCTGTGGGCTAGGCCGCCAGTGGCAAAGGTCAACACTTGGAAAACTCAGCTTCTTACCTCCCTGTGTGGTACAAGCCAGCTCTCCGAAGATGAGTGTGCACAAAACCAGCCCACCATGTGTGCCCCAGCAGAAGGGCCCAAAATGTGTAGATCTGGCCTCACACAGGTCTCCATGGAGCGCCTCATACTCACAGGCTAGGCCAGGAGCTGCAATAGAGGCAGGCGGCCTCGGCCCCCTGGAGAATTTCCTTCCAGTCCAGAAGCACTGTCTGATGTGACCTTCTAGGGGAAAATGAAAACAGACTGGTCCGCTGCACCCTGGGCCTGCGCAGGAGCACACGGGGCCTCAGTCGGGCCGCTCTGCCTTGGGGCTGCAGCGGGGGCTGTCACCCCATCGGCGGACAGTCTGACAGCACCATTACTGGTACCTGAACTGAATGACACAGAAGGGCTTGGGAGAAAACAATATGACACTTGTGTTCATGAACCAACTGCTAGTTTTGAGAATGGCTGAGAGAGAGAGAGAGAGAGAGAGAGAGAGAGAGAGAGGCCAAAAGCACTCTGGCTTTAGAAAGAACATTCTGTTCCTATGAGTAGCATCTTATTCTGTGCTTACATAATTTCTTATAAAAATTATACTTTAGAGTGCATTGAGACTTCTCTCTGTCCCTGTGGACTTATAGAGGACATGGTAAAGCATCACATTCTTGGTGAAAGAAAACATCAGAAGGTGCCATGAATACTAGCTCCCCATGCCCACCTTCTGATCGGGGACCAAAGCAGGGTAGGCAAGGCCCGAGGCTGGTGTCTCTGCTGTGGAGGACCCACCACCTGCTTCCTGCAGCGGCAGCTCAGCAGAGCAGATTCCTGCGACCTGTGGCCCACAGGAGCCACGTTGAATATCAAAGCACCTGGATGAGCATGCACCCCTCCACCCGGCCGTACCTTGCACACCACCATCCTTGACTTAGATTCCCTGGGAGCAGAGAAGGGGAGAAACTCAGCATTGGTTGGGGTGCTCTAGAGCGACAGAATCAACTGAACATGTGTATCTGATGATGCAAAGGGATGTATCAGATTGCTCCCAGGACTAGGGTGGGAGGGTCCACAATGGCTGACCACAGAGCTACAGATCCAGTGGCCCTCAGTCTGAGAGCTGGGAGCTGCACCACAAGAGGGACCACTGCCACAGCAGCAGCAGACCACGGCTGAGGGTGGACAGTGAGTCTGCACCCAAAGACTGAAGAAACTGGAGGCCAAGGCGCAGCGGCGAAGACGCACCCGCTCCAGCTGGCAGCAGCACCCTGCCAATGCACCAGCTCCTTCCTGCCCTCTTTCCTCTTGCCCACAAAGCCTATTGGCTGAGGTTGCAGGGTAGGGTGGGTCCTCCCTGCCCACTTTGGCAGTGTGGGAGCCAGCTGCCCAGAGGAGCACTCTGCAACCTGCCAGGCATTTCCATCAGGGTCAGGCTGCTCCAGGGATGGACAGCCAAGCTTCCATATACAGGTGTCTCAACAGGACTCACCAGGCCAGGCCTTCCCAAGGACAGGCTCCCTCATCCTCTTGGGGGACATACTGGCCCTTTCAGGCTCGCTGTCCTGCCTGTGAGCAATACTGGCCAATACTGGCCTCTACCCTGGGTGTGCTATGCAGGCCCAGAGGCCCACACCACACCCTCCCCCAGGCCTGGCACAGGTGCTGAGACAAGGGTCACCTCTGCTATGTATGAGCCAATTTCTTCCTGGGAACCAAAGCCCTCGCTTCTTCCTTGCCACCTAGGCCTTCAGAGAGCTGAGGAATTCGCCCAGCCCTTTGCCATCTGAAGGGCCTTTTCCCCACCTCACAAGTCCCTTCTGTCTTTAGCAAGACACTTCCTTTCAAATTCAGAGAAGCTGATCAGATCAATTGACAGCAGACCAGCACGGCTCCTGAGGCTCCCTACTGACTCCTCAGCCATGTCACCGCAGGTTCTGTGTGTTCTGTGATGGGAATTCCCTGGGCTGAGAAGTGACAGCGGCTGGCTCATGCCCTGGGCCCGCGTCGAGGGGTTTGCAGGAGAACCCCTGCCTTGAGCTTTACAGTCGTACTCTGGGTGACCCAGAGCACAGCGGAGGCCAACTGTCCCTGGTGCTGCTTCTGCCTCTTCGCTGACAGGCACAAGGAGGCCCTGCCAGGCTGAGGTGCCTGAAACCTTTGAGCTCGGGCACACGCAGAGCAGACTGTGGTGTCCGTGGGAGGAACAGAGACAGTGGGCCTCACGGGAGGTGAGTCGCCTGCGCCCAGTCTCAGTGTCCACGACACGGGTCAGTCACCAGGGCTTGCGCCCCGGAGTCCCTCTGTGCTAGCGATAGCTCTGCACCCCCAGATCCCAGTGGGGTTTAATAGACATAAAACTGCTCATCCTGGGACACGACGTCAGGTGATGACACCTTTGACATCAGGATGATGGGAGAGACACACGGGCCACAGTCAGCGCATCAGATGGCAGCAGCCCGATTTCCTGTTTGCGTCTTACAGATAAAAGGAACTGCATTTCCAGGGCAGAGCGGCTGCCCTCGCCACACAGCGCAGTCATTTTCTGGACTGGATGCTCCAACCACTAGCGGTATGCTCTTCATTCTTGTCAGTTTTTCAGTATCAATTTGCTTTACAAAGTCTTGGACTGAAGCAACAGACATGGTAATTGATGTTCCGCATGGTGGTCTCACCCCCGGCCCAGCACTGGGGGCTCCGCCCGGCTCTTGTTCCCTTCTGGACATTAGCTGGCCCCTGGCAGCAGCAAAGCTATCTTGTGCTGTGCGCTGCTGCCTGCCAGGCACAGGTGCCAGGGGGGGAAGAAGGTGGCGTCTGCACCGGAGATGTCTATTTTTCCGTCTATACGAAAGAATACATCCATAAAGCATACCTTTTCTTTCCGCCATTTACCGATGAGGATAATAGCTGTGAGGAACATGGAATTGATTTAACCGCTCAAGGAGACAAAAGCCCAATACGAGCACATTGTGTGTTGTTTCTGATCAATATTTGCAAACCGGAGTCTGCTGCGATGTGGAGTCCTGGCCCCACCCTTTCCTGCGTACTGGAAGTCGCCTCTCTGCTGGGAAGCCAGGCGGGCACTTAGCAATCAGGACAGCTTTGGCGGCAGCCGCCCCTGCAACCCGATATTGTGTCCATTGTGCACTCAGTAATCTTCGGAGGATCATAAAGCAGGCTGAAGGTTACCATAGCAACGCTAGCCAAACGGAGGTGGAGAAAGAGACTGGTGGACCAGGAAACATTGTCACTTCAACCTAGACTTTCAGAGCTGAGAACGTGGGGCAGATTGGAAAATATAACCTTGGGCTTCTCTAAAGCGGGGGGTGCTGAGCGTCACATTTGCAAACACACGCACAGACCTGGGTAGAGCGGCTCACCGCAGAGCCCTCACATCCGCATCACCACAGCAGCCAGACTTGAGAGGGCAGGGGTCTGTCCTCTGCATCCCAGTCCTCTTGAAAACCCAGGTCAGAGAAGCATAGGACTAGGAAACAGGGTGGGTCAGGAAGGACCATCCTTTGCCAGAGCAACAGCCCCTTGGCAAGATCCTGGTGGTGGCACCAGTGGGCTTCTCCTTCCAGTCCAGGGGGCATCGCTGCCCTAAGAGTTGGCCTCCTCCTGGTTCTCATTCTTTAGGCTTCACTTACCCCACCCCTCCACCCCTGGCCCCTGACCCTTGGCACTCAGTGTGCCATCAGATCCAACTTCAGGTCTGCACTGAGTCGCTTCCCCAGCCCTTTAAATGTTAAATTTTGAAACAGGATCTCCATAAGTTGCTAAGTTGCCCAAGTTGAGTATGAACCCATAATCCTCCTGCCTCAGCCTCCCACAGTGCTAGAACGCAGGTGTGGGGCACCGCACCTGGCTTTTCCACTTAGTTGCTAAGTCTCCTGACCACCTCATGGGGGAGAGAGGCAGCTGCAGACCCCGCACGTGGGGCAGGAGTGTCACACTGCCTGCTGCCTGCTCTGGGAGCAGAGACAACTTCCTCACAGCCTGACTCGAACCTGACCCCTCAGGCTGTCACCTGAGCATACTGGTCAGAGTGGCCAATTGCAGCTTGAGGAGGCTCACACAGACCGCGTCGGGCACTATGTGCAGGCTCAGCTGGGCCTGTCAGTGCTGGGAGCAGATGTCATATGCCACACCTGCAACCCAGGTCACAGCACCTCGGTTCACACCAAGTTTCTTGTAACTGAAACACAGTACAAGACAGCACAACCTAAAAGAGCGAGTTTTGTTTTGGCTCTCGGTCTGTGAACAAGTCAGTCCCTGCAGGGCCAGGTCCCCCAAGGATGGGCAGCAAGGTCGAGGGCCCTTGCGGACGAGGCTGCGCACAGCGCAGCGTGGGTGACAGGAAGCAGAGGGCGAATGAGGACTCCGCGGGGGTGGAACCCTCCGGGCCACGCCCACAGCTCACCTCCTCCAATCAGTCTCCACCTCCCGACTGTGGGCCAGTTCAGTAATGAGCACGAGCCCCCTCCTCAAGTCACTGCCGAAAGCCCAACCTATGAGCACAGGAGGCTTTGGGGCACATCCAGGTATCAGCGAGAGCATCAAGGGCGCATTCCTTGTGAAACCACTTTGCTGCCTTTACCTTCCTCCTTTCTAAAAGCGTTCTTTTATATAGTGATGAACCAGGGGCGCTCAGACACATGCGTGATACGCACTCGTGAGAAGGCTGCGGAGGACGTCAGGAAGGAGTGAAAAGAAAGAACTGGTCCTTGTTTCTAGCAAAAATTCCTGCTGGCCTCCTTCCTCCCTTCCACCCAGCCAGGCCCCAGGGACCTGGAGTCCCGCTGGACTACCCAGCACTATGAACCCAGTTGGTTGAGAAGAGCTGGTAAAGCAGGCGCCCGGGGGCTGGGTGCACGTTCTGTTTGTAGTAGGGGCCGCACACTGTCTCCGCTGCCGGCCTCGTTGTCTGCTTGTGACTCACATCCCGGCAGAGATAATTTCGGAGCCGGGATGGCTTCACAGGCAGGAAGAGCAGGTGGTTGCCTAGGGCAGCAAAATGTTTTAGTGACTCCATGGCACAGGGTCTGTAAGCTGTGAGGGTGGCTTGTGGCTTCTTTCCCCGTCTTGCCTAGGGCAGCAAAATCCCAGCAGCACGCTACGGAGGCATCAGAGGGAACATTTGCATACATTTACATCCCTAATGGGATGGGGCTGGAGGGGCAAGCAAGGAGTGTGAGGTTTGATGTTTCCTGCGCTGCTGACAGCTTCGCACGGTTTGCTCTGTCTCCACCTCAGCACTGTTCTGTGGCAGCCGGGCTTTGATACCGGTGACACGAGGATCACAGAGGACTGTGGCAACCTGGGCAGACCAGAGGGGCGGCTCCCACTCTGCCACCCCTCTTCCCTGCCCTCTCTAGAGAGTGTGCACAATGTACGCGATCTGGGAGACCCAGTGACGCAGGTCCGGGGCCGCACCTGGCTACCAGCTGCCGCACCATCTGCTCAGGTTGTCACAGCACCCCGTGAGCAGTGTGGGCCGTGCGAGAGCTCCTTCCCGCTGTGATGGAAATGACTCACTTGTTTTCATTAAACTACGCATTCCTGACAGGAAAGCACGAGGGCAGACAAGTTAATGCCCCGCGTAGGAGGCAGGCTGGCTTGGGCAGGGAGGGGGCGCCATCCCTGAGGAGCCTCGTCGCAGCGCCACTCTGGGAGCAGAGGCAGGGGAGGGCAGATGCGAGAGCAGCCGAGACAACTTAGCAATTGGCAAGAACCTGTGTCAGAATGAAAAGCAATGGCCGTGTCCACATGGTTGACACTGAGAGCGATCTACAAGCTGTGGTACAGGGTTACAGGATAAATCCTGAGGGGACTACATTGACCTTATCAGATACAAAAGTTACATTTCTTGCTATATAGGTCTTGCTTTATCTTGGTCTTAACCATCCAGCAGAAAAGAATAAAAACGAGGTATAAAAAGTAAAGCCATATTAATATGCTGAGCTGTGAAAGGCTCAAGTCAACAACTTCTGACATTGCCAGTCCTATGGATAACCCACTACTATCATGCTCTACTGGACAATATTGGATTATTTTGCTGAATTCACACACCTACAATATTTAAATGGCAATGGAATACCCATCTCTGACGAAACTAAACAAAAAAAGGGGATACAAAGGAAGGACCATTATGTAACTGTATATATAAATAGTTAGGATGGATATACAGCTACTTTCTCTTAATTCAGTGAGAAGGAAGATTTGTACTAATAGCGTTTGGACAGGAAATCCTGTCTTCATCTTGTACTATGAATAACCACTACAAAGATAACAATATGCAATGCATTAATTATTGAAATCATCCTATTAATTGAAACTGTCTCATTTATTTGTTTCTCAATAAACTTAATAGAAAGAAAAGAGAAGCAGGGCTGGGGATGTGGCTCAGGGGCACAGCCCTGGGTTCAATCTGCAGCACTGAAACACAAATCAAACAAAAAAATGCCACTCTCAATTTCTAGTCACCAGCATCACAAGGAATCAGAAAGGGAAGTGGACAGCAGTCTGCAGAATGGATGGAGGTGTGGGCTTTGTAAGAACACAAGCATCTGAGGGAATTCAAGGGACAGATATCTAAAGTCTCTTGGGAAAAGCCACTGGGGTCCAGGAACGGCCACAAGAGAATCATGTGACATGGGGGCGATTGTGGTTAGATCTAAAATGCCCCCCAAAGTCTCCTGTTTGGAAGTTGATGAGGTGCGGTGCTTGTCCACGGATTCATGGACTGACAGCTCATGGCTGACATGGTGAGGCTATGGCGCCTGGCAGGTGGGGTCACCAGACCTGTGCCGGGAAGGTGTGCACTTGCCCAGCTCCTCCTTTCTCTCTGCTTCCTCTTCCAGCCTCTTCCTGCCCACTAGCCAGGGACCAAGCCCACTGGGATCCTGAGCCCAAACAACTCTTCCCCCCACTGAGTTTCAGGTTTAGGCCAGGCTGATGCTGCTCAAGATCACCTCCTCTCTGTCTCAAAGGGCACACGGAGGCTAAGCTGGGGGCCCTGCCCTCCCAGGAGGACCTGCGCCAGGATAATTTTTAGCTAGCAAGGCCGGGCAGGCAGAAGTAACAAGAAGCCAGGCGCTGGTAAGTCTCAAGGTAGGCACTCCTCCGCTCACCCTGGAGCAGCACACAGAGATGCTTGTGGACACAGCTTGCCATCCTCCAACCAAGTGCTGCCCAGCTCAGTACAAGATTTTCTGTCTGTCTTTCACAAAAGGATTTTAATTCTCTTTCTGATTCTCATGTGGGAATTTTGTTGTTGCAGTCTTTTAAAGTACTTTTGAGTGAACAGAATGCTCTATGAGTGGTGCCACGGTTGGTTCTTATGTCAGCGTGGCCATACAATTCTTTCTCACTTCCATCTGTAGGAACTAAATATGCACAGCCCAGGGAGTGAGGAAAGGTCTCAGTGTGTTCTAAGTGAGCAAGCTTCATTCCCGGGCCAGCATGGCTTACGTCCTAAGAAGATGCATTGAAGGGTAGAGGTTCAAAATCAGTTGGCCAACAGACAGCAGAGACAATCTTAGCCAAGGGATTCAGAAGCTGGGTCTGGCCAGCTTTGTAGGTGACTCGAAGCCAAGGTGCCAGCCCTAGGCAGGACCTGGGAGCATGGAGGCCCAGGGCCAGGTTCTCTGCCCATACCACACGTCCTCATGGAGATGAGGTGCCCAGTGGCCAGGCTTGGGACGAGGGGACACTGTGCAAAATCTCAACACTGGAGCAATGAAAACCAGCAAAGCCCACAATATAAAACAACACTCTCCGTGTCACAGCTCAGCAAGAATGCCCCCGTCGTGCACCGAGCTGCAGCCTTGGGTGTGCCTGCTCCTGAGCACTGAACCATCCCGCAGCTCTCGAGGACAGACAGGCCTAGCTCCAATCTCATGCGCTTGCTACGCACACAGATTCGAGACCAACGGTGCAGGCCGAGGTAGCTGTCACTTTTGGAGTGGCTTCTTCCTCAACTGTCCTTGCATACCTGACATCTTTTAGTGATATTTCCCTTATACAGCAGATAGTAAAGCTGCAGAAGTATCAGATAATGAAGAAAAACAGAGTTTTAGCTTTGAGAGTGAAAATCTGTGCGTCTACCAGGGTGGGACGGTTGCTCCAGTGAGGCTCCCGGGGGGAACGCACTGTGCTAGGTGGGGGCCTCACTCACCTGTCAGGCCAAGCCCATGGGAGGGAGCCCTGACGCAGCCCGCCGGGCTGGAGGCTGGCCCTGAGCTGTGGGCCAGAGCCGCCTCCTGGGCATGGCACCCCTCCACTCCCCTCTCCTCACTCTCAACTCACAGCAGTTCTCCCCAGAACTCAGTGCACTGAAGGCCACGCCCTGTCCACAACCTTGCTCTGATTGCTGTGCCACTGGAAAGACAAAACGTGGAAAGGAGATGAGCCAAAAAGCTTCGCTGTCATGCAGTCCACTGCCATAAGCCTTGGGATTTGCCAGAAGTTAAAAACAAACAAACAAAAATCCCCACCTATACAATATTTTGTCCAAACATCACTGGTTTTCACCAAAGCCCTTTTTTAAAATTTATTTATTTGTGTTTTAACTTGAATAGTGAAAAACAGATGCAAAAACAAAGAGAAAAAAATGACATAAACAGGGTAACATACAATGATGTATATGTTACAGATTTTCAAAATATGGTTAGCTATATATATATATATATATATATATATATATATCTTAATAAAACAGTTCAACACAGATCAGCAGTCCATGATAGAAGCGGGCTAGCCACAGAAGTTGTTGACTTGGGCCATTCACAGCTCAGCATATTAATATGACCTTACTTTATATAGGTCCATCTTTATACCTTTCTTTTGGATGGTTAAGACCAAGTTAAAGCAAGACCTATATAACAAGAAATGTAATTTTTGTACCAGATAAGGTCAGTCAGGTGCCCTCAGGGTTTGTCCTGTAACCCTGTACCGCACTTTGTAGATCCTTTGTCAGTGTCAGCCACTGGATGAGTCACGGCCATTGCTTGACAAATTTGCTCTCTGTGGAAGCCTGAGACAAAGTTTTCTCTCTATGTGACTCTCCTTAGGCACACTCTATATCATCAATCACATTCCTCTGTGGCCCCATAATCTCCTTGATCAGAAAGCCCTTTTTAATCTGAGGACTTCCTTGGCTCTGTAGCTCCCTGCTGCCTGCTCCCACACTTTGATTGTGAAGAAATCTGTGCATGACTGTGCTCAAGTCCTGGGCTCCGCTTGCCATGTGAGGCTCTGCCACATGGACCTCACCGTCGAAGGCTATAAGCAGCTGAGGGTCGCAGCTGGGCTGACTGCGTGGCCTATGGGCCCAACATCCTGCTGGCCTGGGGCCCCAGCTGCGTGCTGACCTTCGTAGCCCTGTACTTCTTGTGCTACAAAGTGCAGGCAGGGAGCGGAGCACCCCACATTGCAGCTTCCCCATGCACCTCCATTCTGGAAGATCTTGTTAGAAAAACATTGCCTCCCTTCTGCCTGTGGAGCTGGAGCTCAGGGGCTCAGTCATTGCCAGGCAAGTGCTCTAATGCTGTGCTACACCTCGCCACCTAAAATAGCTTCTTATGTGAAGAAATAATTATCGTTGCATTTCTCTCTGCTTTTCAGTGATCTTTTCTTAACTAGGAGATTTGAATTTTTTGGTTCAAAATTAATTTTAACTCTTTTTATGGTCCACAATCTCTACCAATGCAGGAAAAGCTTCTAACGAAAGACAATCCCCATTCATGATTTAAAGTACTCAATAAGGGCCGGCGGTATAGCTCAGTGGACTAAGCGCTCGCTTAGGTAAGCGCAGCGACCAGGGTTCGATCCCTGGTTCTGCATGCCGTGCCGGCCCCGCCTTTGGGTGTGCTGAGCCGGCGATGGAGTCTGGGCATAGTGGCATGTGCCTGTAATCCCAGCCCTGGGGAGGCAGGAAGCAGGATCACTGTGAATGTGGGCTGCATAGTGAGACCTTGTCAAAAAAAAAAAAAAAAAAAAACCCTAAAGTACTCAATAAAACAATAACTTCCTGCCACATTCATAGATAGTGACTTGGTTCCTTTTCACCAAATACCCAACCCTAGAATTAAGGGAGGAGAAGCTCACTTAGCTCCCGGTTGCAGAGGTTACAGTCGGTGCTCTGCTGACTGCAAGGCAGAGCAGCATAGGCGCAACACCTCATGGCGGCAGAAAACGCAAACAGCACGAGGGTGCGGAAGTAAGCCCCTCTCTCCTTCATATGGGAAGCAGGTTGCCACCCCCTCCGCGGGTCCCTTGCCACTCCCCGCCCTCCTCTTGCACAAGCTCAGTATGTTTACAAAGGCAGGACCCTGGCCCTCTGCGGAACCATTTAAACTCTAAACTTCTGAAGTTGACACGATGTCTTAACTATGACAAGTAGCTAAGCAGGAAGGTGCCTGCGTGGGCGTGGAGGCAGCTACAGCCCTAAAGCCGCCACATTACGAAGTGGGAAAACACTCGGAACACTGAAGACATTTACCAGGGCCAGGAGCTGGCTGAAGTGCCCATCGTCCCCTGCATGGGCCACAGTGGGGGAGGGAAGCTAGACAACGAAGCAGGGAAGAAACACTGGCCACAGGCGTGAGACAGGCGCAAAGAAGGACAGGCGCATCTACTTACAGGTGAGATGAGAGCGCCCGTGCAAACCCCCCGAGAAGATGTGACAAAACTAACTCAAAAGAATTCCTCCAGTTGTGGCAATGTACGCCTGAAATCCTAGCACTCGGAGAGGCTGAAGCAGGAGTGGCACAGACACCCAGCCTAGGCAGCCAGCTTACCGACTTAGCAAGATTTGGAATCAAACATAGCAAAGCTCGGGTTGTATCTCAGTGGGTTCCAAGGCCCTAAGTTCAATCCCCATTATGTAAGGAAAAAAAAAAAAGAAGGGGGAGAAGTCACTGAAAAAATAAGATATGAAATTAACATGCAAATCACAATAACCTTTGTATAGTCAAACAATAAGTGGTTAGAGAAAATTCCATTTACAATAGTAATTAAAAATATTACTAGAAATAAACATAACAAGAAATGTGCAAAATTAACATGGGGAAGATTTGAAAATAGGCATGAAAATTGCAGAACTGTGCTTGCCCAACATGTGTTTAGGTAGGGGGACTCAATGCTGTAAAACTGCAAGTTCTCCCTGGGCTGATGCACAAACTGTTACCACCCCAGGGAACTGCAATGCGCCATTCCACAGTGCCAGACAACTTGCTCATGAAATTTATAGGGAAAAAAATAATGTATAAATATAGATGGGAAAATGCCAGAAATGCAAAGGATAATGTGGGGGGTCTTGCTCTGTCAGATAGTAAAACATGCAGGGTACTTTCCAGGGTTAAAACAGCATGGCATTTGGCATGTAAAGAGAGTAGAGAAAAGCCGTACCAAGTTGAGAATAAGACCCAAGTGCACACAGAAATTTTCTATATTATAAATAGTGGTATTTCAATCACCAGTGATGAACTTATTAAAAAATGGCCTTAGACAAATTCATAGCTATCTGACGAACTTATAAAATTATATGTATGTCTCCTATTATATCTAAGCCTGTTAGGGAAATAAATGTACAGAAAGAAATCATAAAGTACTGTAGCAGAATAAGTGGCCAAGTTCTATTTAAATTTGTTCTAAAGAAAAGGCTTCTAGCTATGATTTAAAAATCAGAAGCACTAAAAAAGAAGCATAGTAAACATCGCTATGTAAAATAATCTTAAAATGTATCATGTGTCATGTTTTGTTTTATCTCATCATATTGGAAAAATCAAAGGCAACAAAAATTGGAAGAGAAATAGCCCAACAAACACTTCAAAAAGCTGATAGTGCTAGTATCTTACAAAATTTCCTGAAATTGAGAGGCAAAATGTGACAGGTGAAATGACATGGTCTGTTTGTCTGTCTGTCTTTCCGTCTGTCTGTCTATCACCATATTTTGCTAGCACTTACAGTTCACAATGAGTCAACTTCCAGTTCTACAGGTTCCCTTACTGCTTTCTCATTTCATGTCTCGCTAATTTCCCATGTCTCTTGTTCACTCAGTCTACCACTCGGATTTCAGCGCTCTTGGTCCTCTGGCGGTCTGAGCTTGCATCAGGACCCTGGACCATCCCCCTCCATGCAGCCTCTTAAACTAAAAGCTGCTTCCCAAAGCACTTCCCACAGTGTCCAGGGCTGTCCGCATGTTGGGCCTTTCGCTTTCCTCACCCTCATTGTAGTCAAGTTTCCCTTCAGAGAGTGTTCGATCGAGCCTGGCCCTTTTGGCTGCATCAGGTGTAGAGCAAGTTAATTAATTTAAAGACAACATTATGCAAAATAACAACCATTGTTGAATTCTGATTTTTTAGTGAAATTTTGTATTGTTTCTGTCTTTTTTTACTATTTTTATTCTCTTTAAAAAATATGAATATGGAGCCGGCCAAATAGCTCAGCAGATTAAAGCGCCTGCAAGCAGACCCAGAGTCTGAGATTTGGTCCCCGGCCTGTTGTGCTGGCCCCGCCCCCAGGGCCCACTGAGCTGGTGGCTGGGACTGGGCGTGGTGGCGCACGGCTGTAACCCCATCTTTTGAGAGGCTGTGAGCAGGAGGGTCAGTATGAGTCTGATCTAGCACTGAAACCCTGAGCACCCTGTAGACTCTTCCCTAATATATATATATACACATACACACACAAGATACCTCTGTGGATTAAAGCGCCTGCGCCTGCCTAGGCAGACACAGGGACCGGGATTTGACTCCCCAGCCCCACCCCCAGGGCGAGGGGATGAGGTGATTGAGACTAGGGGTCTTAGGAGGCTGAAAACAGGAGGATCACTATAAGTCTGATCTGTGTAGTGAGACCCTGTAGATCGTGCACTAAATACGTAAGATAAATACATAAAAAATAAATACAATATTTTTTTAAATGCAGAACAGCTGCAAGTGGACCGCGTCCCCGGCTGCCCACTGGCTTTCCTTCACCGTTGGGTTCTCCTGTCACAATCACCCAGTCCCACCTCTGCTGCTAACTCTGAGGCCTTCTGCCCCAGGACACCCCCCACTCCCGGGACCCCCATCTCAGCCACTGCTCAAGTCCCTAGCACGCCCCAGCTGTCCTGCTGAGGTGCTGGGAAGGTTGGGCCGCTGCTCAGGGGTGGCGGAGACTTCTCAGGGGAGCTGCTGGAGGAGAGGGGTGTTTCATAATGGGACTTAGATTGTGGGGTTTGGGAAGAGCATCAGGACCCGGTGGTGTCCCTGGGGACCCCGGGTCAGACCATCAGCATGGCTCCTGACAGGCACTGGCCCTGCCCAGCTGGACAAGGGGCCCTGGACAATGAGTGCGGGGTTCTCTGGCTGGGTTCCTCCTTCCCCACTCCAGGGACCCCAGGGTGGAGGTGACATGCCTGTGGGGCCAGCCGGTAGGCCACGCACCTGCTCGGGTGTTGGGGGTGCTGCTGCCGCAAACGAGTGCGTCTCCTCTGCTTATTTATTTCACTGCAAGCCCCCCGGTCCCCACAAAGTACAAGAACAGCCAGTGAATGACACTGGATAGCTCCGTGTGTTACAAAATGTGTTCAGCTTCGACTAAAGCAGAATCTCATCATGCTTTAATGTGTTTGCTACTTGTTAATTAGACCTAACAGTAAAATGCATTTGGTTTTTAATCTGAAAGTATTCTGTATTCTTACATATTTAATCTCCCAGATTTGTCATAGATTGAAATACTCTAAAATTGGTTTCTAATTATAATTCTGTGTTTGTTTCTGTTTATAATAATTTTTGCTGCACATTAAATTCCTTATCTTTAATTATCGTAATGGGTGGGGCAACTAACATGTTAAAGTGGCTGTCTTTGTCTTTTTGGTTTTTTAAAATTTAGAATTGAACTTTCTCTGATATTCATATTTTTACTTTTCACATTATTAATGATCTCATGGTCTACTTTGTCCATTCCCTTTTCATCTTTTATTTATTTATTTATGTGGAACAGGGTCTCGCTCCACAGCTCAGACTCCCAGTGCCCCTCCTGTCGCCACCTCCCCAGCACTGGGATTACAGGTGTGCGACACCACACCCAGTTTCCGTGGCGGGCACTGCATGCCTGGGGCTCCAGGGCCAACACTGCGTGCATTACCAGAGATTGAACTCAGGACTGTGCACTTGCCAGCATGTGCTTAGGCTGTCGAGCTACCTCCCAGCCCTTTCCATTTAAATGTTTCTGAATCACATTGCCTTTTGCTTATCTACTTTATAGAGCCAGGGAGATTTTCCCTAGATTTATTGATGCGTCACTGACAAACAAGTGTTGCATGTATTTATAGTTATAATGTGATATCTTTGTGTGCATGTGTATTACAAAATAATTCTCCCAATCGAGCTGGTTAGTGGCCTTGCTTTTAATGATTGAGGTTGGGTTGTGCACTGGCTGTTCACATACAGCACTTTACTTCTGCTACGGCATTTAATGTAATGACATTTCACTAGAATACATTGTGATTATATAATCCTTCACCCTGGGTGTTGCGTTGTATACATGCTTTTTCTGTTAATTTTAACTTATCTGTTTGATTCTTAGCTTAGCTATGGCTGTATACTCTGTCACACACATATGTAAATGTGCAGGTTTGGGGCAACGGTTTTGTTGAGAGAGCATTTACCACATACTGTATTAGTCACAGAATACATGGCAGCACAACTGGAAGAGAGGCTTGGGTTGGCTCATATTCCAGGGGCTTCAATCCGTGGTCAGCCAGCTGCAAGGTAGGAACAGCAGGGCCAAAGGGCGGGCAGGGACAGCTGCTCGCCCCCAGGAGCTGGGGGCAAGCACAGCCTTCTGGCTCCCACCTAGTGGCCTCCTCCAGCCAGGCCCCACCTCCTAGTAGCACACTCAGCTGGGGTCTCACCCAGGGAAGAATCCCTGATGGACATCACACCCCCAGGAGCCAGTCGCCTCCCAGACGCCCAGCTCTGTCACAAGAGGTTTGGGGAAAATGTTAGTATAAAGCACCATGTACACAACACAGTGCGAGGTGTGTGTTTGTGGAGCTGTCATTGTGAAGGAACAAAGTTCTGCAGCCATCACCACAGCCAGGTTAGCAAATGTTCCTGGTTTCCCAAGAGCCCTATCTTTCACCTACTCCCCATCCCTGACATTCCCACTCCATCCTCGAGCTAAGCCACCATGAGCCCACCTTCTGTTTCTGCAGACTCATGTCTTCTGCATGCTTCCTAAAAATGAATTCCTGTATTACGCTATACTCTGAGCTTGCTGCTCACAGAATGGGGCAAAAATCGTGAGCCCGCTGAAGTCTCCAGGCCTGGGCCTTGCTCTGTGGGGCTTCATATTCTGCGGGAAGCCTGTTGCCACGTGAGTTTGCCCCATGCAGCTGTGCCCCACATCAGCCCCTTGCACAGCTACGGAGTGGGCCGCCCCACTCTCCACCTCCAGCCCAGGCAGGTTCTTTCTAGTGCTTCTGCCAGGCCAAGGACTGGCACCTGGCCTGACTCCATGGGGAGCCCTCCCAGGCCACCCGTGCCCCTGCAGAGTCACTGAAGACAAATCTGTGCTGCACCTCTCCTTACTCCTCAGAGGCAGAACTCAGAGCCCATCCGAGTGTCCCATCCCCGTCTTGTGAGCACCAGCGTAGTTCTGGCCCTCAAGCCTGTCATGGGAAGCATGAGCTTTGCTGTCCTTTGCAGGGCCACCCCACGGTGTCCTCTGCCTTTTGTGAGGCAGCATTCTCTTACTGGCTTTTCCTTTGTTCATGCTTTTTGGTTGCGCTCAAAGTGATGTTCGCTTGTTTCCGTCTGGCTTCTCATGCTGGTGTCTGTTTCATGAGATTTCCCTTTCCAGTACACAATACGTGACATCCACGGTTTAAAGGAGCTGAGGTTCATGGTTGCAAGAGATTCAGTCTACCGTCCGCGGCGGAAGGGTGTGGTGGAGCTGCTTAGTTCGTGCTGGCGGGAAAGCAGAGCAGGGAATCAGCACTCGCGGAGAGGCTGACAGCCAGAAAGGAGCCCCGCTGCCTGCCTGCGTGACCCCCTGGGCACACCCAGGTATGCTGCTCCTGTCCTCGCGGCGGCTCCCATCCCAATCAAATTGACAATTAAGTGTCGCCATCATAGAGTGGTTTCCTAAAGGAGTGGGAGGAAATCCAATTTCAGATCACCAAATGCAATTCCACAGCAGAGCTGGGAGGCCCGCACTGCGGCTCGGGGGTTTCTGAGGCCGGCCTCTCTGACACTGTCTTTGTGCCTTCCTCTCAGTGGGTCTGGAGGGCGTGACCTTGATAATGGTGCGCTGTGCTAGAGATCCGGCCCCTGCCTGCGGAGCCTCGCTAAGTTGAGAGGCGCGCTTGCAGCGCTAAGTGCACAGGCGTAAACGCATCAGGCCCTTCACCCGCTGCTAGTCACTTCCTGGCAAGCTGGTATCAGTGCATTAATCGCCGCTTTTTAAAGAATCATTTCCCACTAATTCACATTTGTCTGGTTTTATTAAGTCAGCTCATGCCTGCCTGTTGTATCCTTACGACTATGTTGACGCCACACAGCTGCTGGAGCCTGTCAGCCCAGGCCCAGGTCCCACTCCGGACCGCCATGGAGGCCCGGTGCCCGGGGGCCGGCCCGCAGCTTGCGCGCAGAGCCCAACAGCTCGCGCCGTGAATCCCAGGCTGCCCCCCCTCCCCGGGGCTCGCGGGCCCTAGGGCTTTGCCTCTCTCTTTCATGTGATTCTTTCCTTTTTTCCAATTTTTTAAAAAATTTTTATTAGCACAAGTGTGCAGTACGTGGCGATCAGGCGCACGGCAGGGGCGGGGCACGCACGGGACGCCGCTGCCTTCTTTTGCACTTTCTTCCCGCTCCCTCGTGTCTTGTTCCCGTCTCCATTATCAGTCTTCTACTCTCCCTTTGTACTTTGAGTTTCTCATGTGTCTGACTTTGCTCACTTGACGTTAGCGTCTCGAGGTGCATCCATTTCTGCCAGTGACTAGTTTTATCAGTCTTTAGGGCAGAGTACTCCCCACTGTGCATAAACGCCACATTTCTAGCCATCCATCTGTTGATGGACATGCGGACTATTTACCTCCTACAAGCTGGGTACAAACTCGGGGACGCATGGATCACTGCAATATGGGGTGGGTACCTCTTTCAGGAAGACACCTCAAGGGGATAGGAGGGGGTAACTGGGTCACGTCAGGCCTGAAGTCACACCTACGTCCCACACAGCCGGGTGAAGCTCTCTCAGACACCGCAGCCCAGTCCCAGGCCAGGAGCAGTGCCCTGGGATGGCTCCTTGGTGACGGTCTGTCCCACCTGGTGCACACACCTGCTTTTCTTGCATGGCAACACACGTTAGCCTTGTTCGTGGAGAGAACAGGGTTAAACACCAAGCCCCGGAGCAGCTGGGCTGCAGCCTTGCTTCGAGGCCTGTTCCCATGGCACCGGAGCTGTGGGCACACACAGTTCTCATGGTCCTCCTCCAAGCGCTGGCTTCCAGGCTGTGGCCTGTCTCATCTCCTCTCACAGCCAGCACATCCGCCTGCCCCTGGGGCAAGCAGCACCGCCCAAGGGTCCCTCAGGGCCTGAGGTGATGCCCCAGACACAGGAGGTACAGGGCCCAGCACCTGGCCAGAGCAAAGGAGACGCTAAGCCCAGAGCCATCGACATGGTCACAGCCTTGTAATACGTGGGGTCGCTTGGGCCTGACTCCCCTCTTGGTGCTAAGAGTGATGTTCCTACACAGCGCATGGCGCTCTCCCTTGTGTCTCCTCATACATGACTTTAAAAATGTAAGTTCTTCAGAGATAGCCTTTTGAAGATCTAAATCATTCCATTGCCTACCCAACTTTCCTCCCCACTCAAATAACCAGTGCTGTAACAAGATTTTTAAAAATTATTTATCTGATGTCCAATGATCTCCCCTCTAGAGTCTCAGGCAATTAACCTTGTCTGCCTCCACTCCCTTTCCTACCTCTTCTGGCTGTTCTAAATATGCTGTTTCCCAGAATTCCCTTCTGGAAGGACATGGAACAAAGCTTCCAAGGCTTTCCTAATCTCAGTCTCACATCTCCCTTCCTCTGCAGACCAAATAGATCTATCGCCCTCGGAAAGGGGCGGAGATCAAAGGGTTTTTTTTGTTTTGTTTTGTTTTGTTTTGCTTTTTTAAATAAAGGCTTCTGAAGCCAGCATTTATATTACTAGTTACAAGTATACAATAAATATGAGCTGGCAAATATGCACCTTCAGAGAATGGGTTAGACAGTAACATTCTCATACACCACAACCTGAATTTTGTCCCAGTGTTGGCCCTGATAATTTGCCAAACCTGACAAAGCTATGGTTGTCACATCCTTGGTAAGACAGGTCTCCACAGTGACTAATGGTTATCAATGGCTGATAACTGGCTGGGTGCTGAGGGCCAGAGCGCTGTTTCTCCGGAGACCCTGGCAGCACCAGCAAGCACCGCTGCTGGCGAGCTCGGGCCGTTCTCCTGTTTCGAACAGTGAGACTGTGCTTGGCCCACAGCCAGGGGATGGTTCAGTGTTTACGGCAGAGTAGCAATGGCAGATTTTTTATTTATTTATTTTTATTGAGAAACAAATAGCAATAAGACAGTACCAAAGCTGATTAATAGGACAGTTTCAATAATTAATACATTGTACATTATTATCTTCTTAGTGGTTATCCACAGTACAAGGAGCAGACAGGATAGCCTATTGAAACACTACTAGTACAAATCTTTCTACTCATTGAATTAAACGAAAGTAGCTGTCTATCTATCCTAACTATTTAATGGCAGATTTTAAAAAATATACTAGATAACTAAAAGTCAATACTTTGTCTATTCTTCACAGTTACTAATAGACCATGGTCTGAAAGTAAGGTGAAGAGGAAAGCGTTACTAAGAGCTCTTGGCTGACTGCCTTCTAGAGTGTGCCCACAGGTTGCCAAGTTCTGTTCTCAGTGTCCTTGCTCCAGGAAAGTGGGCAGAGTAGACATGTCTGTCCTGGTACAACGATGGGCCCTGTATCAGGTCTGATCTGACATGCATAGATAATTCCAAGAAAGTCTGATCTTCCCTGGTATCACATAGTAAACACATGACTTGGGAGGCTGAAAACAGGAGGATCACTATGAGTCCAATCTATGTAGTAAGACCCTATACTAAAAAAAATAAATAAATAAAGTACATAAGAGCTGGCATTGAAAATCTAATGTATTCTGAGAAATACTTGATATGGAAAAAATAAGAAAGCTCAGCTCTAGAATCCTGAGAGTGGATTCTGAGCTTGGGCTACAGGACCTTGCACATCTGTGTCTAATTAAAGAATCAAGGACCAGAGTCAGGAGGCAAGATGTCCGTGTGGATCTGGGGCAGTGGCAGGTAGTAAGAGAAACACAATCCCGCTCTCAAGCCTTATTTGCATCATCTGAGTCAGTGTGCTGCCAGCTTGCGTCGCGGCGAGCCGACCCGACTCAGCACTCTGGGCTGGCCCGTGCCGGACCTCCGCTGTTGGGGGCTTGGGCCTGAAACCCGCTGATCTGCTGCCCCGGAAGCCGAGCCACCTCTGGAGGCCCCTGCCATCCGGGACTGTCGTGGCCACGGGCCGCTCTCCAGAAGGCAGACACTCAGCATAACCTAAAGGGCACACACATTACCGGTGTGAAAATACAAGCTGCCCGCACACAAAATGGGAAGGAATGATGGCCCTGGCTCAGATCTACCTGGGTGTGGCGCTCCCACCACCTCAGCACTCCGTTCCAAGTCTTCTTCCTTGGGGTGAGCTCAGAGATTCCAAATATTATTTCTGAAGGCGCGGGGATACTGCGTGATTGGAGTGGTATGTGGCATGCATTACCATATACAGATAGGTCACATTTAAAACTGTACTTCAAGAGATATTTGAAACTCAATTTTTATAACTAATAATATTAGTCAGGGATGGTCACACACTCCTGCAATCCCAGCACTCGAGAGGCTGAGGCAGGAGGGTCTCTATGAGTTTGAAGTCAGCCTAGGTGATGCAGTGAGTTCAGGGCCAACCTGAATTCCGTGGTGAAACCCTTTCCCAAAAATAACAGTAATGACAATAATATCACAGATAAAAATTTAAAAATTTTAACCTTTGCTTTGCATTATTTTAAGCACTTTACATATTTTGTTTCTTCTTCTTTTACGAAAGCCCTAAGTACACTGGTCAAAGCCCGCAGATGGTGGACACCAGCGCTGAGGCCCGGGAGAGGACCAGCCTGTGCGCTTTCTCCTTTTTCAAGAGCTTGCCGTTCTGGGCAGGGTGTAGCAGCAGAAGACGCCAAGACAGGGATGCGTGAGAAGGGTGCTCATCCTGCTCAGCATTTCTACAACACTGGACATGCCCTAAAAAGCCCATTGAACAAACAGTGCCCGTTAGTTAGGGCATCTCATCCCCATCTTACGGACAGGACCAAGAATCGCGGGAGGCCTGGCCTCTCTGTGTGCCTGCACCAAAGAGTCGCAGAGGTGAGGCAGGGCCAAGCCACGCAGCCGTTCTCAGGCCCACATCCAGCTGCGCGGAGTGAAAAGAGACACTGCCCCCGACGCCTGCAAAGCTACACGACTGCAGCCTGGTGCTGCACACGCCATAGGGAAGTGGGGGGTAGGGCGATGCCCAAGGGCGCAGAACATTTGCCTTGAATTTCTTAGGGGTTCCCTGAAAAGTACAGGCAAAAGTCACCTTGTGAAGAAATAGCATGAGGAGACTGCCGGTTTTCACAGCTCCTTCTTTCCTCTGATGTTGCACAATGAGCCGCGTCTCGCTGTATGCAGCATGACCGAAAACCGTGGTACAGACTGGGCGTGGTGACGCTCACCTGTCGGCCCAGCACCAGGGAGGCTGAGAGCAGGAGGGTCACTCTGAGTCTGATCTGTGTAGTGAGACCCTGCGGACCCTGTACTAATACATAAAAAAGAAAGAAACGGTAATTTTTGTTTTTTTAATATTGTCAGTAAGGACACAGTCGCGCTGCAGTAGCTTACTCTCCTTTTGGTCCACCTTGTAGGGCTGCTCAGAGGAGAGCACTGCTGAGCCACTTCAGAAAGCAGCGAGGGCCATGGCCGAGGGTGCAGGAAGCAAGGGGAAGGCTTTTCGGGGGATTCAGGGCAATGTGGTTCCTACTACAATCATTTTAAACATTTGCAGAATATTTCTGTCATGTATTTTGGTTTTGTGTCCCGGAAGCAGTCTCTCAGCTGTGGCTCTGTGGCTTGCTCTGTGGACTTCACCGCAGGTAAGTTGCTCCCTTGGTGAGTGCACTGCTGTTCTGTGTCTTCGTGTGACAAGCCAGCCGCCCGCTTTGCCCTCAGCAGATTTTCCAGCTCCACAGTCACCTCTCTAAGGACGGTCTCTTCCTCTCAGGGTTGTCACGTCCTGCCCCCAATTTCCCCTAGAAAGGCTTCCTAAGGGACTGGCGGGGGGGGGCTCCCACTCCGCCGAGCTCTGGTGGCCGTGACAGCAGCCGCCTGCGTGCCCTTCACCTGCAGGCTGCCAGCGCACCGCTGCACCACCGTGCACTACCTGCTGTCGAGCTCCACGGAGCTGGGCCGCCCACCAGTGTCTGCGGGCGGGGCTGCCTGGGCTGTGTGAGCGCTGGGCAGCCACCACTGACCCCGCCACAGGGACACCGCCAGGCTAGCCAGCATGGAGGAGAGGGCCCTGAGCAGGCACCAGGAACGCAGGAGATCCACAGCGAATTTAAAGGAACCGTAGACTTATGAAACAGTACTTTTAATAATATAGTTGTGTTACACAGGAACGATGCACGGGTGTGTTTCAGGGATCTGTCTGGTCAAAAGCACTGTGACTCCACCTCCATCACTCTGCTTTAAGTCCTTCACCTGCCATGTGGACTAGAAATGGTGGAAGTAACTGATCCCCACGTGGAGAATGTAGACTGCCTTTCGCAACCTTTGATTAGATGCAGACATCTCGAAATGGAGAATCATTTTTATCGGAGAAATTCATCCCTTGTGCATTTAGTCTTCTGATCCTTTTAGAAAACACATATTTCAGTAATGACATCATTCTAACTTTACTAAAGCCGAGCTATTTGGAGGCAGCAAGGTATCTAACCTGCTATGCAGAAGTGTGCTTGGAAACATCGTTTTACCCAGAGAAGTAAATTTACAGGGATCTTGCCGCTGCTGCGTTGCTGCTTCATGAGTACCTCCTGGCTTCCCAGGACAGCACCAACCACCTCTGCTGTCAGGTTCCAGAAGTATGGCCAGGGCAGAGATGCCAGGGCAGAGCACAGAGGAGGGGCGAGGCCAACCGTTGGCAATGTGCGTGTGGACTGTATGGGGACCTTATGACATTTTAAATCTATCGGCTTCTATCAGGCATATTCCTGGAATTAATTTCGTGTTTCCTTTCCATTTTTACAATGTAGCTACTAGAAAACCTGAAATCACATAGACGAACCACATTCTGCTTCTCCTGAAGGGTGCAGATCGGAGCTGTATTCTAGGAAGATTTTATTAATTCTGGAAAGTGCTAGGATCATATTGTTCACAAAAGAACTCAATTTTTCCATTTTCTTTCTTCTAATAACAAGAAATGCCAAGAGCAATTTCTGTTTATCCAGAGGGAAAAATAGGAAGAAAAACAAAGTGATGGAGATTTAATTTGTGTAAATTACTCTTAATACATGATTTCTGAAACATCCCACACAAACACCCTGGCTTTGAGTTTTGGGTGGAAAAATTGATTTGTGGGTAAGCTTGATCTCCCATCCACCAACATGACAAGTGCACTAATACATAGATTATCCATATCAGCTGATCAGAATGCAACCCCACGGCTAGACTGCAGCAGATGTTTCCTTGTGTGCCACATTGATAGAAAAATGGACAAGGGACATTTAAAATTCATTGCAGGGAGACTCTATATTATAATGAATCTCATTAATAGTAATTAGGATTTTTTTTCTCCCAGGCTACCATGGTTGGTGCCCTCCCTTTTATAGGTCAAAAAAGCTTAAATACTCAGTCGCCCCCAGCAACTGGCAGCATCGTCTTGCTTCTTCTGTCACTCGTTCTAAGCCACTTGTAAGCAGAAAATGCTCGTTATCTTCTTGCGTGAGTATCCGGAGGGGCCTGAGGTAGCCACATCGGGGCTTTCAAGCACGACGGCTCAGAGGAGAAAAGCTTCCATGGTCCCAAGAGGCCATCCCAGTGACCGGCGGGGCTTGGGCCAAAGCAGCCCCTGTTCTCTCTTATGTAAAGAATTCCTTTGAATCCACAGCGGAAAACCACAACCCTTGCCCTGGGGACAGTGTCTGGGAAAAGCAGAGGGGTGTTGTGAATGAAATGGACAAGAGGAAGCGCTCTCCTGCTTCAGACCCAGCCTGCCGCACTGCGGTCAGACGAGCCTCGCCCTCCTGTCCGTGAGCACGCCCGAGCGCCCAGGCGAGCAAAGCTGGGTCTTCCGTCAGGCACGGCCAGGGGGTCCTGCCTCATCCTCAGACGAGATACGAGGCTCACGCTGGCGCTGCTGACAGGCACGGGGAGGCCCCTGCTAACAGAGGGTCCAGCAATGTCAGCCCACCTTTGGGACAGGATGCAGAACAGCTCTCAATGTTAGTGCCAGCCTAATTACATATTTTGGCTTCCACTTTGGCAATAGGCTGTACTTAAGCAAAATTTAGTACCGTCTTGTGTGTTCCTACAGCTGGATAATTACAAGGCACTTCAGGTTTCAGGGCAGGAAATTAATGATATGAAGACCAGCAGCTATTTACAGACACTTACTGGTGCCCTTCCTGGGACCCACTACTAGAAAGCAAGTTGCTCCCCGGAGAATGCAGCCTGAGGTGAGAGGGAAGTGGGTGAGGTTTTGATTTTACTCTAAAATAATGACAAAAGGTGTGTTCTTTAGGTCAGCATAGCTGCAACAGGTGCGGCTCAGGACCATGCTCTTCCCTGGAGGGCTTCTGCATAAATCTTTCTTCAGAAATTGAGCTTTTCTGCAGGGCTCCAGTGGGGCAGACTTGGGCAGGGCCCCAAAGCCAGGGAAATGCAAATTCCATGGCTCAGGGCCCCCCCAGGACTGGCCGTGGTGCACCAGCGGGGAGGGCAGCCTCCGAAGCCACCCAGTCCAGGGCCACCGCGGTGCTTATTCCCTTGACAAACACATCCTGGCAGAGGTGACAGATAAGGAAAGGCAGGGAAACTGGGGCCATCCCAGGTCCCCAGCCCTGACACAAGAGCTGTGTGAACATCCCCCAGTTCTCACACACAGCTCCTTCCATGAGGAAGGAAGGGACTGGCCCTTCATGCTCAGTTACTATGTTATTGTATTAGCAGAAGACCGCTAGCTCGTGGCCAGCACAAAACAGACACAGGCCTTCCTCGACTCACACACTGCCTCCTGGCAGCACAGCCTGGGCGGCAGACACAACAGGAACTCACCTCATATGACTCTGGAGGCCCAGAGCCTACACTCCCTGTGTCACACGACCATGCTGTCTCTCCCAGCTTCGGGTTTGTGCCAGAAACACTGTGGACTGCATTTTGCAAGGTCCTTCCTTCAGAAAGGTACCGAAGTTCAGGATGTAGACAGGGCTTTCTGGATTCCATTAGATTCCACTGATAATGCCATGACCAGTCATGAAAATGAAGCACACAAAGCATCTGTGGGAAGCTTCCATCTTCCCACACCCTGGCCCCTACACTCCCCTCAGAGCCACTCTGGAGGCTGAGGCAGGAGAGCCACTTGAGTCTTAGGGCTTCAAGTTCAGCCTGGGAAACATAGCAAGACAATAGCAAAACCAAGTGAAATTAAACTGAACAAAAGCAAGGACATAACAGAAGAAAGAATGGCTTTCAAAAGACAACGGTTACCGTAGAAGTACTTCTCTCGCGGAGCTTAGCTCTGGGCTGGGAACCCAGCCATCATCTTCCATTTTAAAAGCAGAGTTAAAAACCATTGACAGTTCTGCTCTACATTTGCTGCTTAAAAAGCTGGTTGAAGATGGATATTTCTAATCACATGAACCCACTACGGGGGACTCTCATAATCTATGTTCTTTTAAGGTTTTCAGTAGTGCTTCTTTAAAGCCCAGTGCAAGTACTAGTCTTCTCTTGTGCTTAAAAAAAAATCTCTAATATGTCAAAGCAAGGGCCTGGCATGTGTGAAGCAGCGCAGCCCTGGTGACACGCTGCAGCCTCTAGTTACATGACGCATGAAATATGAGTCGCTTCTGCCGGCCAGGGCTGGGGGATAAGGCCACACAGCCAGGGACTCAGGTCTGCCTATGCCGAGGCGGGTAAGTGAGAAGGACACCTTCTGCTCGGAGCACAGAGGTGTCAAGGTAACTGGAAAAGGAATCTGATTACTTCCACCGCCCTTTTCACATCCCTGCTTCTTGTGACTCCTTACCGGAAAGGTCCTGGTCCCCTTGTTCAATTTTCATGACAGACTCCCTCACCACCACTTTCTCCACGGCTCCAACACAAACTACTTACTTGGCCCCAGAACTCGCAGTGATAGCTTTAAAGCTCGCTTTCTGCATACCCAGCGTGACCTTGATCCATCTGAATCCTCCTCTGTGTTTGTGGATTGAAGGAGAGCGGCTGTGAGCAATAACGCGGCCACATCTGATCCAGAGGAGGTGTGACCGCTTCCCCTCCACCCCACGCCCTGGGGCTCACCTGCTGGGTGTACGTCCTGCAGCAAGTGAGTGGGTAGACGTAGCCATCCCAGGCCCTGAGACAACCCTTGCCCAGTGACGTTTAGACGCATGAGACGGACCATGCCAGAGCCCTGAAATGGCGAGAGGACGTGGGGTCCAGCGATAGTCATGAAGCATCCCCTGTACTGTCAGACACCGCTTAGCCATATTTCCCCCCTCTCCTGGACTCTTGCTTTTGCCTGGAGCCCTTGAAATTCATCTTTCTTGGGAAGGGACGAGGATGAGCCCAGGGCTACAAGGACATGCCGGCTCCCTGTCCACCCAGTGGGCACAGACCTACAGCTGCGGGGTGCAGCCCTCCCCGGCAGCAGACCTGGGAAGCTTGGGGACCTCCCTTGGATTGCCTTTGGAGAGAGCACAGCTCAACCAGCAAGAAGGAAAGCATCCCCTGCATGAAGTTGCCCAGCTGCCTCTGCCATGCTGGCCCCGCCTCTGTCCCCGCCCAGAGCGGCTGCTGCGGAGTCAGTGTGGGAAGAAAGGGAGCAGGCGCCGCACCTGTGCACACCTGAGGCCGCTGGGAGGGTCCGCCACCCGCCACCAGCAGCGCCGCCTCAGCCTTCTTCCCACACAGCTCCCTGCCTGCTCTCTGGAGGCCCCTCTGCCGTCCCCTGCAGCCCAGGAGCCCTGGAGGTGCTCTTGTGACCTCAGTAGCACAGGGATGGAGCTCAGGGGCAGCCTTCACAGGGACGCTCCCCACACAAGCCTGCAGGGAGCCGTCTCTCTGCCAGACCCTCTGCCGCCTGGTCTGCATCTCCTTGGAGAAGTCAGAGGCTTCTCACCGCAGCTGACAGGGACAAAGGAAGCGACAACGGACATGCTGATCTTTAGAGATAGATCAGAAAATGGGAATCAAGATCCAAAGTTGACTTTTATTAAAACCATCAACCTCCAAAGGAAAATTACTCTAAAATGGAAATACTATGCAAACCGTGATGCGCTCTTCCATGCTCATTAACACTGGCTGAATTGTGAGCAGAGTGTGTGCATGAAAGGACAGCTGGCTGTTGGCCAAGACTTGGGCTGGAAGCAGTCGGAGGAAAGGGGTAGAAGAGGGAGGCCCTCACCCATTCGGCCAGCGTCCAGCTGGCTGCCTTCCGGCCATGCTGTAGCCCAGTGCTGGTGTCAGGCTCAGGCGGAGCTGAGCCTGTCACTCACACTCCTGGGCAGGAATGGATGTGCGCCTTGCACTCAGTCAGGCATGTGAAGCAGAGCCAGAGACAGGAAGTCCCGAGCCCCTGGAAACGCCACCCCACCCCGCCATTCATTCCCGGACAGCCTCACCCCACAGAGAGCGAGACTCATGGTTTGTATTAAGCCATGATCTGCTTGTCATTCCTAGAATTCCCTAGGAAGACAAAGGCACACAACTGAGGAAATAAATAAATGAAATAACTGGAGTCGCACAGCATTAGAAAAATACATCCTCATGCGCCAGTCATGAGAACTGATGGCTCCTTCCTGCGGAGCACCCTGCATAGCCATACATCACCCCAGGCTTTACTGTCTCGTCTTCGCGGTGTTACCAGGCACAGAATCCACAAAACTCCCACCCACGCTTTGGTGGCAAGCCACCTCGATCCACGCTGGAAGGAGACAGGTGATCGATCAGAAACAATGAAACATGCAGAAGCCACTGTGTTTGTAAGTGTGCCAGTGAGAAACAGCCAGGGCCCGGCCACTGCTGCAAGACAGGACCGCGTGACCAAGCGGAGATACAGGCCAAGCTGCAGCTGTGAGCTGGGTGCTTCAGGTTGAGGGAGAGGCAACCCTCAGCCTACTGCTATGTGGTCAAGCTACACAGTGAGGGTTAAATAAAGAAGCCACTTACCATGGTGCGGCCCTCCTCTGTGCTCCGAGTGCACTCCTGTCGTCCTGGCCACTTCCTACAGCAGCTCTGGAGTCCTCTTTCCTGAGTGCCTTCAGCCGTGCTCTCCTGGGAGCCTTGCTGTCCTGAATTGATTAAAAACATTCCCCTCTCCTCCTCATGTTGACTGTGGGGAAGGACCAGAAGTCACCGAGGCCAGACCCAGTGAAAAAGGTGGACAGGGACGCGGCATCATTCCGTCACAGCTGTCTTTCTGGTGGGTGGCACTCGGCGGTGGCAGTCACCCTGCTTTAATCACGCCTTGAGCAGACACTCGGCAGAGCAGAGCCCAGAGCTGCTGCAGGAGGTGCAAGGACGAGGGGTGCAGGAAGGGAGGGCTTTGGGGCCTTCATGGTGATGTGCCTTCTACTGCAGTGCATTTTAAAATTGAAGCATCAGTGACATTTTGTGATCAGCCCTTGTAGTTCCGTGTCACAGACGGCGGTGTGCAAGTTACTTCTTGAGGATTATGCTACACTCTGGGCTGGATGTGTTCGCTCAGGGTCAGGAGCTCCAGGTAAGGTGGAAATTGGGGTGTGCACCTGTCTGGCAGAGCCCTGGAGAGGCAGCCCTGCAAACTCAGCTACGAAGGCCTGAGGTCCGCATCAAGGCAAGGTGAGGTGCAGCGGCAGACACGTGCTTGCTTAGCAGATTGCTTAAGACGTTGGTGCTCTCCGAGTCCAGGACTGCAGACCCTGTGGCCAGGAAGGAGAGGTAGCTATTTTGAATTATGAAATATTCATTATTAAATATTTAATATTTGCCATGGGTTTTTCTACATAAACTAATTATATGCAGACCTTCTATTGCCAAGAACTATCTGCTAGTAAAGCTAATTAGCATCACAATAACTGCCCATGGTGTAGGAGGGCTGCAAAAGATCAAGATAAATATTTAATTTTATTGCGGTTTGTACTCAAGCCCTGATTATACAGCATGCGTGACCCAGGGGCCTCCAGGGCTCCTCTCAAGGAACAAGGGACACAGCGTCATTGCCGGCAAACGGGGAGCTGCAGGGCGCATCCTTACTGACATCTGCTCTGGGCTGAATTCCACCCTCGCTCCTGCTCCCTGGCACTTGTGACTTCTTAGAATCAGGCTCAGTGCAGGCATTGGGTTCAGATGGTGTCGGAAGTAGGCGTCTGAGCAACACATGTGGTGCTTTTGTGAAAGGGGAGCTGCACACAGAGGCCACACCTCAGAGCCATTGGGGATGAAGACAGATCAGCGTGGCACTCCTCCACCAAAGGGCCACCAGAGATGGCAAGCCATGGAAGGGCTGCCCCTGAGGAGCAGGACACTTTGGCCTTGGTCTCCTGACCTCTAGAACTTCAGGGCCACACAGTCCTGCCACATACTCAGCCTGTCTGAGGGTGCTTTCCCAGTGCCCCAGACAGCCAGCATAGCACCTGCATCACGCAGATCTCCCATTGCTAGGATAAAACACCGAGCACCAGCTAGTTAACAGAGAGGAGGTCTGAGTCTGCTCATGGTTTCAGGGGACTCAGCCTGGTCAGCTGGCCTCAAGGTGGGGGTGCCGTGGCAGAAGGGTGTGGTGCAGCAAAGCACTTCTGCGTATACATGTTGGGTGGGAAGTAGGGCAGGGCACCGGGGCTGGAGAGAAGGGGCCAGGCCCAGATGTGAGACCCAAGACCACGCCTCCACAACCACTCGGACACCCCAGAGATCTGCTCCACCAGTGTCCTGGGTGGATGCCAGTCAGGTGGACACAACCAGCTCACCTCTCACAGCACCTTCCCTTGCGTACCAGCCTTCTGGCGCTGAGGCCCAGACCTGTGTGGGGGCAAGTCCTGTGATGCCCACACCCTTCCTTATTAAATCACAAGAGACAGTGTGCAGACCTGGGCTTCCCCTGCCTCTTGGGCTGTGTTTTTCCCAGAATCAAGGCCCAAATTTGGCCTCCAAATTGGTCTCTTTAGGACTTTCCCACGTGGGCCATGTTCCCATAAACGGGGAGCAAAACTAGGTGAAAAGCACAGCTCGCATTGAGGCCCCGGTGAAGGGATCTGTGATGATATTAAGTGGGGCTGAGGCAAGAAGCTCAAAATTCAGGCCAGACTGAGACACTAGTCAAAACCTTATCTCAGAATTTTAGAAAAAATTTGCTAGGGATGCAGCTCAGTGGATTCGAGCCCTAGTTCTGCAGAGAGAAAAGTGAGGCAGGACATCTCGCACAGATGCTTATTTCTAGGTCATGGCAGACTGAAACCAGACAAGACAGGAAGGAAGGAGGGGGAGCGGTCGGCAAGACACCCAGAAATGCGTCTCTGTGCCCAGCCACACACTCCAGCAGTGCGCCCTGGTCCAGCCACCAGCTGGGGGGCACACGATGTCAGCCGACTCCCGAGGACCAGCCGCCTGACCCGTGAAACCCCACCTTAGCCCGCCTGGTGGTTCAGCTGGCCGGCACAGGAGCACTCTCAGTTCGCCATCAACTGTGTCTGCTCCAACTTTGATCTAAAGCATAGACATACAGCATTTTCCTCTGTCTTTAAATCAACTTTAGTGTACATTGAAACTTGCTGTCAAAGACTGGTTAATAGCAACCTCTCTGAAAACTTAAAACTTGCAGAGCGGACCCAAGTGCCCTTCCTACAAAACAGCATGTGAGACGGTCTCCTGCAGGCATGAGTCTGCTACTTCACGCCACGCCCCACACCTGTGGAGAGCACTGCAGTTGTGGAGCATAAATATGCAGGGCGCTGTCTGCTGTAACTAGGTAGTTTTATTTGCCTTAGTTTTCCTTCTTTTGTCATTCTAGGGATTGATCCCAGGGCCATGGTAAGCCACATCCTCATGCACAATTTTGTCAATTAAAATAAATAAATTCAGCCTCCAGTTCAGCCTGTGTTTCTGTGTGTCTTCCTAGCTTCTGAGTTCTACACTGAAACCACCCGGTGGAGTTGGGGCCAAGAGTCAGGCTGGGATCGTAAGGTCCTGCAAGCATGGCGAGTCCTCCAGACCTGACTCACAGTGAAGGTGCCCTGCCCAAGGGGCCACAGGCCACAGCACCAAGGCCGGGTGCTGTTTCCTAGGCTCTGAGGTCTCGAGCCCTGATTTACTACAGCCTGGGCCTGAATCAGGTCCCCGTCTCTAGCCAGGTTGCAAGCGGTACAGACAGAGTAGAAAACACCAGAATGTGACAACAGCAGCAGAGGCAGCAGCAAAAATAGAAAAATCCATTTAAAGCATGTGGGTTGCTGGCTCAGCCTCCCCAAACTGGAGCAGCGGAAGGAGCATCATGGAGGAGCCCAGCGCGCCCTCGGCAGGCGGCGGGAACTGGGCTTTCTGTGCTCTGCTGCTCCATCCCCACTCCTCTTGTCCTTATACCCACTCTCGTGCATGCTGCACCCTCCCTTGCCAGGGCCTATGTCACCCCTGGGGGCCATTGTCCACCTGATCAGGCACCCAAGCAAGAGGACAGGGGCCCTGGCAGGAGTGCTGGTGCCATCCAGGAAGGGCTCTGGGATTCCTTCTGCTCTCTGGATCTACAGTGCCAAGCCCTGGCTTTTCTTGCCGCCCCTGTCTGACCCACACTGCCCCTGGCTGAGTGTCCTGGCCCTGTGCCCTTGACTGCTACAAGCACAGCTGGGTGGGCGCAGCACAGGCACCAGAACCAGCACTCCTGTGCTCAGGCCTCCCCTTGCCTCTCGGCAGGGAGAAGCTCTCTGTAATTAGAAGGAAGCAGCCGCGGATGTGCTGCAGACACCAAGCACACAGCTTGCCACGCCTTGTGGATCATGCACCCCCAGAAGTGCAGCAAAAGCCAGGCAGGTAGAGCTGCTCTGTAACTCCAGAACTCTGCGAGCCTGAAGCAGGAGGATCGCAAAGTCTGCACCCAGCCTGGGCCAGTTGGCAATTTAGTAAGGCCCTGTCTCAAAGCAAAGAGTAAAAAACCAAAACAAAACACTAAATAAACAACAGTAGCAAAAGTCAGAGACTCCTGAAGAAAGCACCAGAGTAGGTTCCCGCTGCACGCAGCCCCAGTGTGTGCCTGGCCCCAAATCCCGTCTCTTGAGCTGCTGTCGCAGCCCCACCCGCAGGGAGGAAGCAAAAGCCCCCTCAGTGCTCAACCTCCCTGCACCTCCACCCGTGGATGCGCTCAGCAACCCAGCTGCTCTCCACCGGGCAGCAAGACCAGCACCGAGAGGCTCTCTGTGCCCGGATGCAGCATTCTCCAGCCTCACCAGAACAGGCCCAGGCAGTTTCTGAGACAGCCACTCCTCTGGGCTCTGCAGGCTCAGGCACCAGCCCCCACTCAGGGCCGATGCTCCAAGGGATCCACGCATCTGTCCCTTCTGGGACACCCGCGAGCCTGCCATAGGTGGGGTAGGAGATGCAGCTTCCCAGCATTGGACACGACACGGTGGGGACCCCGGACGTCCCTGAGGCAAGGAGAGAGGCAGACCCCACCCTCAGCCTTGCAGCTATCCATTCTTACATTCTTACTTCCAGAAGTTCTGGTTCTGTTCAAACCACAGGATCTGGGGATCAGTCTGTGAAGTCGGTGTCCTGGGTCCTGCAGAACGCAGTGCAGGGGAAGCCTCCCCACTCCATACTCCCCAGTAGCTACACCTTCCACCACGCCTGGGTCACTGAAGCTTCCCCACTTCCCTGGTGGCACTGACTCATCACCAACTCTGTGCAAAGACCTTCTGAGCCAGGCTCACAGGACAGGTGGGTGCAGAGATACAGGGTACCGGGGAGCAGGCACTGCAAGGCATGGAGCCCTTGTGGCCAGCAGGCAAGGTGGGAGTGGGAGCCCGAGCAGGCCCAAGCGGTACAGATTCGCAGACTCCAGGTCTAAGGACTTCAGCCTTCAGGGACATGGAGCTAGTCATCTCCACCCCAACCTCTAGCGAGAGACTGTCACAGCTGGCAGTGTGCTGTGACAGAAGCTTCTGTCTCCTTGGGGCCAGGGAAGGGCTGCTTCCTTCCTCAGCACCTCCAGGAATGCAGGACCCTTCCGTGAGCTGGCGTAGGTATGGGGTTTCACAGAGATCTTCCTTTCTCAGTGTCTGCAGACTGTGGCCCAGCATTGCAGTGGGCACAGCTGGTGGTGGATGAGGGCTGCCTGGATGACAGCCGCCTCTGGCTATATCCTTGTACAGTGGAGAGAGGGAGCCCAGGGCGTCCTCTGATGATAGCATGGCCACCACCTAGTTATCCACCTCCGACTCTAGGCAGTACAGTCAGCTCCTATTGGACACACCCAATCCTTCTCTCACCCTTGGCCTTTCACCCTCTCCCCAGCGCAGGTCCCCCAGCCCCGCTCTACTGGCATCCAGAGCCTATGTGCCCGTCTGCTCACTGGATGCCAGCAATAGTCCTGACCCTGTTTGTCAAAACCAAAACATCTCCCAGCCCTGTCCAATATTCCCCAGGGAGCCGCCATTTCCAGCATCAACAGGGCTGGGGAGAGTCTGCATGTGCGCTCACTCCAACTGCTCCAGCTGCTCCGAGATGAGGTCCCCGCCTCCCGTGACCCAGTCTCTGCAGCATAGGGATCTACAGGTCTCTGCTGCAGGAGCTGTCTGTCCCTGTGTGGCATGCAAGATGGTGGCTTAGGGCTGCTGCAATGGCTGTGGCCTCAGAGGGTCTTATCTCATGGGACATTGGCATGGGCTGGTCCTGGATGAGAGGTGGATGAGGGCAGCAGGGCTGAGTTTGCCCAAGCTTGCGCAAGTCCATCATGGACGGGGAATCCAGGGCCAAGACAGGGATGAGTGCCAACGAGGGCCTGTGCAGTGAGCTTCCAGCAATGCTGTGCCAGCCCCTAGTGCGCCTGCGAGCGGAGCTCAGTGCCTTATCCTGGCGGCCAGAGTGGCGTGCTCCCGCAGCAAGAGTCCCACATGCACAGAACCACCCAGGGCCCTCAGTGGGCTGTGGTCAGATGCACAGTGAGCACTGCCGCCCAGCGATAGCCGGCGGGAGGCTGGCTCGTGAAAACACAGGGCCATGTTCTCACCCATCCATTCACTGGATCTGGCGCCGTGCAACCCCTGCTCTTCTCAAAGCAAAATAACCATGAAAGGGAAACATTTGCAATCAGTTCAGGACATAGAGGCAGCCACAACAATGAAAGAGAAGACACTCAGGAAAGAGAACTCCAGAGCTGCTGCAGGAACTGGTGAGGACGGGACAAGATTGTTTGTAATAGTTTAAGGGGGATTAATGGCCATGAGTCTTCTACTCTGAGGATTTCTAGAGAATTTAAGCTGCAGTTTCTGATCTCATCCTGGACACAAGCTATGTCCCTCTGCCTTCCACCCTGCTGTCCAGGTCGCAGCCTCTGCTCTCCTCTCAGGCAGGGTTCTGCCTTCCCAGGCCCTCTGCCAGCTGGGTCTACGTGGGCTTCAGGAATGGGAAGCTTGCTTTCTACCTAGACCACAGCACAAATATGCTTGCAAAGACTGAGATGAAAGTCTGAGGCCCTTTGTGTACAGACCGCCAGCCTCTGCGCCCTCCTTGCCTTTGCTGCAGAGTGGGTACAGGGAATCCAGAGGTGCTGTGCGCATGTGCACGCAGCAGGCTGGGTGGGCTCATGTGCAGCCAGCATAAACCCAAATGGACTTGCAGGTGTGGTCCGCAGGCATCGCACGTCTAATTAATTGACATTTAAACGTCTCCCTGAAGAAGAATCACTGCACAGACAATGCGGTACCTAAGGATGTAAACAATTAAGCTCCATATTTGAGGAATTTCAAGTGTTCTAATGGGCACACCCACGCTGCCATTCTGCCTGGATGTGCTCCCTGGAGCTTCCGGCTCTGGGGACCTTGTTAGCAGATGCTGGCGGGAAGCCCAGATCCAGCTCTGGTGGGAAACCCTGCCCTGCTCCTAGCAAGTTGTTAGGCATGTGGTTTATTATGTATTCAAAAACTCATTGGCCATTTTCTCTAACCAAAAGCTCCTCTTGCAGGAAAATAGAAGCATAAGGCCCGGGAACAAACTGGTTCCAATGTGGACAGAGGGAAGGGGTCACACCTATTATCAGAGCCCAGAGTGTGTCTACGCCAAGCAGCCCTTGTTACTAACCCTTCTGAACGTGTTCTCACCCACACGAACCCACAAGTAGCAGGTTCTGACACAACCCCTGGGGAGCAAAGTTCCAGGCGTGACCGAGAGGAGGGGCCCCACGTGCCTAAGGAAAGGCTATGGCTGTCCGACCCCTTGGTGCGGTGCCTCCTTTGGGAGCCGCCACTCAGCTCTGAACTTGGCAACAGCAATTTTCTGGCCTGCAGCATACACAATTGAGGAGTTAGTGACCCAAGCCTTAGCCACCCCCCATAGCCTCATAGTTTCATTTCCTTTCCAGCTTTTAAAATGTACAATACTGGGCCGGTGAGATAGCTCTACTAAGTGCTACATAGGCAAGCGCAGAGACCGCCATTCAATCCCCAGCACCATATGCATGCCAGCCACACCCGAAGGTGCACTAAGCTGGCCACCAAGACTGGGTGTGGTGGTACACACCTGCAATCCCAGCACTTGGGAGGCTGAAAACAGGAGGATCACTGTGAGTCCAAGCTGCATAATGAGAGCCTGTACCAAATATATAAACAAACAAATAAAATGCATAATATTGCTTTCTCCTTTTCCAGCCATATGAAGAAAATGGCCAGAGAGGCCCCAAGACAGTCCCCAGAGTCTGCTGGACATGGCCACACAGGCCATGCGGACAGGAGTCCACAAGGCCTGATAGAATCTGGAAGCCTGAAGGTATCTCAACCTATGCTTACCCAGCAAGATATTAAGCAGAAAATTGGGCCAAGCACTGGCTATGACAGAAACAGTCAAACTCTCTCCACCACTGGGAATGGATTTCCTTGGCTCCTGACTCCCATGCCTGGGCAGTGCTGACAGAAGGAGGCTTGCTGCCTCTTTCCTCCTGGTGCAGAGTGCTCATGCTTAGCTCTCCACTCTGGCAAAATCTAGGACACCTTGAAAGCCAGCACACTGTGCTCCCTGCTTCTCCCCAGCACCTGACATGGACACGTTCTCTTGTTACCCTCAGAAGGCAGCAAAGGCCCAGAGTCACTGAGGCCACACACTCCTTCAGACGCAGAGGGAATGCATCCCCAGGACCACCTCCTCCACCCAGCCTGGCCCCTGAACCCCGTACTCAGCTGTCAGCTCAGCAGCAGCTCATCCACCAGGAGCATCGCACACCCCTGATCCAGTCGCCTCCCCAAAGCCCAGCTCTGAGCCTGGGAGGCTCTGGGGGACATTCTGATATAAACCATAAGGCTGCTATAAAATAAATGCATCATTTAAAAAAGAAAAATCCCACAACATAAGCAATCAGAAAGGAAGCCACCGTGCAGCAGGCAGTGCTCTGCAGGGAGAGCAGAGCACTGATACCATCATGTCTGTAGTCACCATGTAGAGGATGTGATGCCTCCAGCACATTACCATTGCTTCCTGGCAGAAAACACAAGCGGGAGTGTACAGAAGGCCCCGTGAACTTCGCAAGCCCTCATCAGCTCTTGGACAGAAAATTCTCACATTAATTTTTTATTTGATTGTATCTAAAAAGCCTCTCTTCAGCAACGTGATTGTCCTAGAGGAAGTCCATGTCATTAGTAATTATTACTTTCACCCAGGGTTTTAATAGTATTGCATAAATGTTAAATGAATATCTTTGCACTAACTTGGAAAGTTAAACACTTAAGGTTGAAAATATAATTGTTCCAAGAGACGTGAGTGTGATGTATGCTTTATTTTCTCCATGTGTTAATAATAAGCAATGATGTGTGTGGACCAATCATAATTTGTACTATGAGGATGGGATGGTACTAGGAAAAGAACAACCGAACTCTACATCCAAAGCTACAGGGAAGAGGAGCTCAAAGGGCTAGACCTTCTTCTGTCTTTTCAAGCATCTTCTACATGAGGGACATCAGCTCCAACGTCGATAGGATCCTGTCCCCAAGACGAAGCACACAAGTCCTAACTCCCTGCACAAGTCACCTCATTTCGAAAGAGCTCTGCAGATGGAGTTCTATAAAACTGAGGTAACATGGTAGAACCCCATCTGAGGGCTGCTGTCCTCCTAGGAAAAGCCAGAGGGACACAGACCAGACCCTGTGGAAGGGGAAGGGGTGTCATGAGGGATGGGGCAGAGGTTGGAGGGCTGTATCCACCAGCTGAGGTGCACTTAGGGTGCCAGCACCCTGGAGGTGGAGAGAAGCTGGAGACTGCTCTCTCGCCAAGCATTCAGGGAAGTGTGGTCCTGATTCTACCAGACTCCAGAGGTCTTGCCTCCAAAGCTGTGTAGGACAAAAAATGTTATTTCTCATGGTGCAGTTACAATAACAGCTTATGCCAGCCCAGAAAAATATGGTGGACACTGAGGAATTAGGCTGAGGCTGACGAGGGCCAGAGTCACCCACTCCAGGAGACCCCACTTGCTTGTCAGTGGGGAACAAAGCTGATGCTGTACAGCGTCTAGCCTACCATGATTCCCAGAGAAAATCACTTCCACCTCAGAACTGAGGCACCATGAGATCAGAGCCTGACTGCAGGATTTGAATCAAAGGCATCTTGTGACAGGAATCAGTGGACGGGGTGAGTGGGCTGGAATCCTGCAGCATCCCCGAGCCTGTGTGTGTGGTGTGGACAGGACACGACCCTGAGGGCAGCCCCTGAGGGAGAATCTGCTCCACCATTGTCCTGCTGGGGGACCATGCTCCCTCTAGAGCGTCAGGTGGCCTGCATTCTGCAGTGTGACTCACTCCCCCAAAGAGCAGATCCTGTGTGTGTGTCTGTGCCATACCTGAGGGTGGAGCAGAGGCAGAGCACAGACAGCACCCTCTAAACGTCTTCTCCATCACGTAACTCGCATCTTTACGGCAACAAGAACATGATGCTGAGTGACTTAGGGTGAGGATGGTAAGAGCAACTGGGAAATGCGGAAAACTTTGAGGGACCTTCTAAGGAAAGGGAAGAGAGAAGGCTGCATGCACTCATGCGTGTCAGCAATGGATCAGCAGTGTCTGTCACCGCAAACACAAATGCCGCAGGTGACCCTTCCAGAACATCTTTATTACTCAGATTTTATCTTTGCAAATTTGCCTACTCATCAAAATGTTCATGAATTTCAAATCAGTTCTCACTGTCCACGCGGGCTCCTCCTTGGTCCCACACTGAGCACCACATGCGGTTCACCTGTGGAGGAGGGGTGGTGGCACATGACCTCCCGGTTTTCTTTCTCAGCGTGGAA
>PVKA01000287.1:156658-226011 GCA_004027165.1 Ctenomys sociabilis | reverse complement strand
TCTTAATCATTTTCTGTTTTACTATTATAGAAAGGTAGTTTAAATTATACTTCTAAATGTAGTTTAAATTATACTTCTATAATAATAGATTTTCTCATTGTAATACTATTTACTATGTATATATGTGTGTTTGTGTGTCTCCTAAATTTTGGGAATATGGACATGTGCTACTATACTTGGCTTCAAAAGTCAGTTACTCTTATTTTTTTTAATTCTTTTTTTAGTTTTAAAAAAGTATAAAATAGTCTAAAAACAGAAAAATTACAAGTGACACAGAATTTCACTTAACAAAGCTATATGAATTTCCCAGTATTTGTTATAGTACAGTGTTGTCTTCCAACTAGTTATTCATCCTACCAGATATATACATGCAAATTGGAAGAAAGGAAAAAAAGAAATATATAAGAAATTATGAAGAGAAAAATGAGAAACAATTGAAAAAGGAAGACAAAACAGATCAAGCATTATCTGCTCCTTTCCATCAACCAGCAGAAATACAGTACAGTTGTCCAAACCATCCCGCTTACATACCTAGATAAATCTCTTTCCCTGACTCCTTCTCCTGTCATTCTGTTCAAAAAGAAAGTAACTCTTTCTTTTTGAATAAGTTCATTCTCTTTTCCCAGTATTTATCATATCCTTCAGATTCCATTTTTCTCTTTCAGGTTCTCACACTACGGAGACAATACAAATCAGTTACTTTTAAAGTGATTTGATAAGACAAAATTAGCCATTTTTATTTTTTATCTGAAATACCAATCATACTATTAATCTCATCCAGTGTATTTTTCATCTTAGACACGTTATTTTAATTTATGGAGTTTAATTTTGGTCATTGTTTGCCCTCCTGTTGCTCAGACTCATTTCTTTCTGGTTTATTTTACATAGGATTATAATTACACTAATTGTTTTAATAATGTACCTCTCAATTTTGTCATTGCAAAACATGTGATTTTGATGAATTAGTTAATATTATTCTCATTATTATTTTATTATCTTTCAATTGTTTCCTTGATTAAATTTTATGGATGTCAGACACAAATTTACCTATTGAATGCAGGATAATGATCATTTTTAAAATATTCTTGAAGCATGCCCTTCTACATATTGCTTTTAAAATTTTGCTATATGGGGTTAGAGCAGCATTTAGGCCAGGGCTAATGTCCCTTCACCAATGCAAAATCTTCCAGAGTTTTCCCTATACTCCAGGAAGTATGATGATTTTTTTGTCTTGGGCATAATAGACAGAATATGCTTCCTGTTTCATGTGAGCTTTGAACACTTTTTCTTTGAGGCAGAGTCTCAGTGTTTTATTCAGGCTGATCTCAAACACTTGAGCTCACACTGTCTTCTTGCTTTAGGCTTCTGAGTGGGTGGGATTAAGAACACATTACTGTGTCCAGCTAAGGATTTTTTTTTTTTTTTTTTGGCAGAACTGGAGATTGAACTCAGGCCCTTGCGCTTACCAGGGAAGCATTTGTCCCACTGAGCCATTTCCCCTGCCCTCAGATATTTTAAACAAAATACTTTCAGTTATTTAGCATAGTTCTTCTGGAAGATAGGGTACTTTTTCTGACACACATGATCAGGAATCAGCTTAAATCTGAGTGAGGCCCTCTGCAAATCTTCCATATAATTCTTTGATATCCAGTACTACACAATTAATATTGTTCATTTTTTCTTGGATACTTTAGTAGAATTTCTTTCAGTTTTCAACCATTTTGATATTTTATCATGGAAGATTTTGTGATTAATAGTGATTTGATCACTGTATACTCTGTAGTTTATTTCAGCATAATTTTAAGTGCAAGGAGAGTGCTGCACAGTTCAGATCATTCCATTATATTTGCAGGGGTCAAATGTAAGCTATGCATGTCAAAAAGAGATTCTGCTCTGTAATGAACCTGGCAACCAGTTTTTGGGTTAAGAATCCTTTTATGGAGATAGGAATATATTTAGCTAGCCTCAAATATGAGAATAATCAGTGGAGGATTATAGATCTTTGTGTAGTTGCTGGGCACAACGGCCATGAGACTTCGAGAGGCTTAAATATCTCTTTATACAAGCAAGTCATGTTTTGATAACTGAAACTGATGTGGGAAATGCTTGAAAGGAAAATAAAATACAAATAAAATAAAACATCAAATATATAATGGGTGATTAAAGTAGACATCAGCATTCCCACATCATCTGTTTATTTAGAAAACCTAAAAGACAACATTGGAAATAAAAATACATAGGAACTATGTGTAGATGCGAACTAAAGTCCACCAAAGAAATGATCTTTGTTTCAACTGTCATCTTCCCACATCAAAACTTCATTCTATGTAAGTATGCCTTACACTGATAGCATGTATGGTTTCTTTTTCTGTCCTTTCCAATAGGGCACAATCTTTTTGGTTTTGCTTCATCATAGCAGGTCTTTGTGATACTACACCTGCTTGTTCACCTGTCAGATCACCAGTGTGCTACACAGCTCTTTTGCATAGTTCCCTGGAAACATTTTGTTTATCCTCTGCTGTAAATGATCTCTTATGAGTTCCAGTCCCAAACTTATAAGAAAATTTCTCCATGATATTTTGCACTTGTTATTTTCTTTGTAAACTATCAAACTATCTATACAACACATGTTTAGAATCAAGTAAATCATAACTGCTGGCCATTGTGGTGTTCTCATGACGTTCATAGTTGTGTAACATTCACAGCATCTCCTTTGCCTTTAATTTTGTTGTGGAAAGTTACCATCTCAGGCTTCTGTTTTGTTGAGGTTTTCCATCAATATTTCTATGACTGTGAAATGTTTTCTTTTCTGGTTTTTTTTTTTTTGGCAGAACAGGGAATTGAACTCAAGCCCTTGTGCTTGCCAGGGAAGCGCTTATTCCACTCAGCCATCTCCCCAGCCTCGCTGATAGTGCAATGTTGACATCACAGTATCAGTTTGTTCTTCTTTTGCATATATGAGGCCAATATTATATAGTTCTGAAATCCAAAGTTTGCAATATATAACTCTTTTTTTGTAAATGCAGTATTTCATTTCACTTGGAATTCCTAATGTGTACATACAGTTCCTATGGAGGTCGACCTTAGCTCTGTTAGCAAATGTGACTTCAATTGTAAATTGGGTAAACCATTGTCAAATTTCACGTTCTCATTAGTTGGGAGAGGGGAGCAATATAAGTGTGTCATAATATTATTGGATTTATTACTATATGAATAAGAACCTGGAGGCCTACTTGCAGGATAAATTTCTAAACTGAAAGTACAGTAAGTCTTCACACCTACAAGGGAATATATTTTTATGCCACGTTTTGAAGGCTTTTTTGTGGAATATACTGTCTGAACTATAGTCAACAGTCATTCAGATGGCGTGTACATTGTTTGACCATTACCTAGAAGTCGTTCAAGCCATTAGTGGCTAGCAGCCAGCTTATCACTTCTTTTGCCTTCTTGGTGGTGCTTTAGTCACCCAACCTCAAGCAAGTTTTAAAAGACACTAAATCTCAGGATCATTGTAATTCAGCCCCAAACCCATGGCCATCACTTTTCCAGGAGTATTTTACATTATTGTGATAAGCAATGGAAAGTCCTTATAAGTACAGTAGACTATGAATGCCTTCAGCTCAGGTGTGATAGTAAACACATTTTTGAGATGGTTACTGATGCATACAGAATGTTTTACTTGTATTTCAGCTTTTTTGTATTCCGCAATATGTTGCAGCAACTCATGTATTATGGTTTACAGCACTGAATGGCAGTGCTGGCTTTCTATCCAATAAGGTTTCCCCTCTGCCAAAATTTTCACTTTATTTTTTTAGATCTGGTCCTAACACTGGATAGATTCATTTGACGGCATGATCATTTTCAACCACTGAAACCAGTCAAATATACACATTGACTGCTGTTTTCTTCATCACTTGAATCAAGCAGTGTACATTTCCCGTGTATTCATCGGTCAATTCATTGTCCATTTCACTGTCACAGAAATTAGCTCACATGGCCAGTGTCAGAGTCATCATCATCCTTATCCTCCATGCAGGAGCAATCTGGTGATTCACTTTTGGCCTCCTCAAAAACTTTCAAATCTTGCTTTTCATGTGCCATTATATTGAATTGGCCTACTTCTACACAAAACAATCAAAAGGAAACCTTTAAAAAATCAAATCCTAAATATACAGAAATTTAGCAACGAGTATTTCACAAATATAACTTAACTGGTTTTGCTTTGAATTTCCTGCCAAATGAGCACAAATGGGTTTTTGCTCCCTTGGCACAGTAACTGTAAATCACACCCACATTCCATTTATGGTAAAATACATAGTTATAGAAAGAATAGTGTGGGTGTGTTTTACCCCCTGTGATGCTCATGTACACATACGCAAAACCTGTTATACAGAACATTATGTGGGGAAAAACCCAGTTTTTCACATGGACAGTCACACACACGGACACACCTTGGCACTCATCACAACAAGTGGGTAAACACGAAGATTGCTTCCTGCATTTCCCAGGTACATCTACTGAGGTGCCTAGCCAGCTACTAATTTGCTAAAGTACAGATTTACAGTAGAAAAGTATGGGACATGGTGTTGTAACTCCATGTTATGTTCCATGGGTTTAAGTATTCAGTTTCAAATTGCTGAAGAACTATAGATTTGCTTTCATCCTAAAACATTAATTTATTAATTTAAAAAAATCTGACAGTTAAAATTATCACTGATTATAAAATTTATTGCATCTTCCTCAACTCAGACAAACTTTTAGGAGGTTAAAATACACATTTCATAGGTAACTTATTGGAGTATTTTTGACTACCTGTTATGCACAAACACACATAGTTTGAGCCTTTAAGATGCTCAGTGGAAAGTTTTACATTTAAATGAGTGATTCTAAGGTCTCAAGGTCTAAGGAGCAACAAATTAATAATAAAGAGGACATTCCAAAGACATTAATTTACATGAGTGTGGAGCAGTGAAAAGCATCCAGAACTGCTGCAGATAATATCATTCCAACAAGGAGAAATAACATTTTCAAGATAATTAATGACATGTTTTGAGGGCTGTGTGTAATCTGATAATGCAGCAGTGAAGATGGGAAAGGGAGAACAGTAGGAGATAAGACTAAGAGTAGATAGATCATGATTTTTTAAAAATTTATTTGGTGCTGAGTCTTACTACACAGTTCAGACTGGTAGTGATCCTTCTGTTTTCAGCTTCATCAACACTGGGATTGCAGGCCCTAGCCACCAGGCCCAGTGTCTTTTTCTGACTCAGTGTGGGCAAGGGTGGGGCCAGCATGGCACGTGGGGCTGGGATCAAATCCTGGTCCCTGTGCTACCCTAAGCAGGCACTTAGTCCACTGAGCTATCTCGATGGTCCTTATCATGAATGGTTTATGTGCCATTTTAATGAGATTATGCTTTATTTTCTAAAGCTTTAGGGAGGCAATGAGTTACTTAAGCTTACATCATTTACATATTTGAAATTTTTAACAATAAAAATCAGGATACTGAGAAATTGTTTAACAAAGAAAAGCTCTGTGAAATATCTTCAGAATCAGCATGGAATCATGACTTAACTGCACATGTTGATGGCAGAGGATATAATTTGCCTAATGTAAATACGCAATGACTGCCCTGGCTAGCATCAGCATAGTACATAATGCACTTCCTTTATTAACTTTGGGTTGCAGATCATTTGCATACAAGCAAGAGAAGTAAGGCACAGTTTAGTGTTTTCTTAGTGAATTTGGAGTCCAGAGGGTCAGCTTTACTTTGGAAAACTACATTTCTTGAAAGATTATTGAAAAAAAATCGTATTTTTCAAATATTTAAACTTTCTAGGTATTACACAAAAAATCCTGAAGTAAAATATAATAAGGTCGAATTGGTTACATTTAGAATATTGGCCTTTATGTGTATTTTATAATACATTGCTTAAAATATTAACCTATCAATATATACTAAAAATCAATGATCATTTCCTAGTACAAATAAAACAAAATAATTTTATAAAATTAGTCTTTATAGAAATAGTGCACTATAATATGATCTTTTTGTTAGACTACACATTTGTATTTTTTTTTTAAATGTATTTGGTACAGGGTCTTACTACGCAGCTCAGATTTGTAGTAATCTTCCTGTCTTCAGCCTCCCCAGCACTGGGATTACAGGGGTACAGCACCACACCTAGTCTTGGTGGCCAGCTCAGCACTCCTGGGGGTAGGGATGACGGGCGTGTTTCTGGGAGTAAGAACCCTGACCTTGCCAAAACATGTGCTGACAGACTACACATTAGAAAAATTAAAAATCTAAAAATTATAAAATGAATCAGAAGAAAAAGTTCTTCAAATATCTAATTTAAAGATGTACTCAACTGAATTAAAATAGCTTGAGACTTGTGATTATGCTTTTGACTGTATTGGTTTATGAAATGTTAAAATTCTTTGCTTAAACTAGAAGAAATTATGCCTCCATCATAGCTGGGAGATATGTTTTCATTGCTAGGCACAAGGAATGAAATGTCAAACTAACTTAGGTGAAAATTATTCTCACAATAACTCAATTTGAAACCTAGAGAAAGAATACTTTATCTTTGGTAAAGAGAAATTAGTGTTAATAAATTATACATGGCTCTTAGTTGCAATGTGTCTATGGAATAAAAATATGTGTGTTGGTGATAAAAATTTAAATTTTAATTAAAAGGACCCAACCATTGATTGTTTTGAAATAATGCCAAACACAAAAGAGAAGTATATGAATTAGGAAAAATATATATTTGGCATTTATATAGTTCATTTTCAATCTGTCTGATGTGTACTTTTTTCCTATGGCCTAGTTTTCTAGGTTGGTCCTGGAACGCACTGCCTGCAGACCTACTTCTCTCTGTTCCATTGCTGATTTGTGTGTCTGGAATCCTGTGCCTCCTGTGGGGATCCCAGGGAGTTTGAAGAGAAAGCTGTTGTCCAGAGACCAAAAAGTTGCAGAAAGAGAGAAGGAATGTGCTGTGTCCAAAGCCTACATACTTCTGGCTCCTCTTGCACAAGAGTCATGTGGTTCCACCTTCTACCATCTGATATGAGCCCTGGGCTTCTTCTACATGGACCCATACAGTTGTTTCTTTTGTTTACCCTTAGTGGTTGCTTCCCTTCCATAAGCTACACAATATATTCATGTGTTACGTTGTTTTACAAATAAAGTTCTTTGTTTTTAGACACCAAGTGAATCAGGAATATACACTCAGTTGTTTCCTAAATTTGTTTTCCCTCTCCAAAACTATATAATAAATGTGATGGCTAATTTTTGCATTTTAGCATAACTGGACTAAGGAATGTCCAGCTATAACATAAAACATTATTTCTGGATGTGCCTTTTGGAAGGGATTAAGATTTTGAGTTGGTTGACTGATTAAGAATAACTACCATCTAACCTGTAAGGACTCATGTAGAACACAACTAAGGGAAAGGCAAATGTGTTTTCTCTTCTAGAGCTAGGACACATATATACACACACACACACACAGAGGGAAAGAGAGATCATACAAATTAGTACAATATGTAAGCTCCTATTGGTTTTATTTCTCTGGAGAATTTGAACATAATGATGAAATAAAAGAATGATCATGTTTTCAGAATGCAAAATTAACCAGAAAGTGAGATAAATAGAATCAGAATGAGATGGCATTTAAATATTTGAACTGGCATAATATCTGACATAGCAATAGACTTATCCTACCAGAAGGAGGTTATAGGTAACTGGGGGGTTCCCTTTCATCTCTAATAGTGGTTCTTTAGCTTCCATAGTAAGTGCTAGTCACATACTGGGGATTTGTGAGGATTTTATGAGGGTAGAAGCCATTTCTTTTTTGGTAAAACCCATTGTTGAGAGGGACCTTTGATACATTACAAGTGAGAGAGATCTGACTGTTGTTAATCCTTGGAATAAATGTTAAAAATAATTATCTATCTTGTGCAGTGCTATAGGAGCCAAATAAGACTCCTGTATGTAAGCCAACCCTGAGCACCGTGATTTTATTGAAAGGATGCTGGAGGCCATATAACTAGAGGAGATTGCCTCTGACATTAAATTAGAAAAAAATATTATTATTTCTTTTTATAAGTCTGCCTCTGGGATAAGAAAAGGAAAAGACAACATTTAATAATGGCTTTATTATAATTGAAGCTGATGATACTGTGCATTTTTTACTCATTTTAATGAGAAAAAGATAAGATAGCAATGAAAGAGTTTCACAACAGGTTAGTAGAATAGTTACAATAATGAATACATTGTGTACTGTTATTTTCATAGTAGTTATTCAGAGGACAAGATGCAGACATGATATCTTATATAAACAATATTAATACAAACCTTTCTTCTCAATGAATTAGGAAAAGTAGTTGTATATGTTTCCTAATTACCATATATATATATATGCATATATATATATATGCATATATATATATATATTTTTTATTTTTCCTCTTTTTTCCGCAAAAAAACAGTCCTTCATTTATACTTTTAGAAAGTTAATAATATGTGATACTAGGTTGACTAGTGACTAATAGTCATCAGACAGGATGTTTATATCAGAAGTGAGGTAGCTTATTTGCATTAGACACTGGGCCTAGTTCCACCTACATATATTTGAAAGATTTCAGAGCTCTGTGGATTCATCATATCCCCACTGTTTCTCTTGTTTTATCAGACATGGGTGATCCATTGCAGTTAAAAAAACAGCTGTATTTGGAAAAGTCTTTAAAGGACCTTTTCATACTTGAAGCCAGTCCAAAGATTGTAGGTACTTTAGTTCAGCAAAATAACACAATATAGTCCAATAGGTCCATAAATACTGAGTTATCAGCACAACTGGCAAATTGTCACAAGTTGGTGACTTGAGCCTTTTACAGCTCAGCATATTAATATGGCTTTACTTCTTACACCTCGTGGTTATACTTTTCTGCTGGAAGGTTATGACAAAGTTAAAGCAAGACCTATGTAAGGAAAAATGTAACTTTTGCTATCTGGCAAGGTCAGTCAGATCCCCTCAGCATTTACCCTGGAACACTGTACAGCACCTTGTAGATCCTTTGTGTCAGCCATCTGTATGAGTCATGGCCATTGCTAGTCCAATTTGCTCTCTGTGAAAGCCAGAGAGAAAATTTTCTCTCTAATAGATAAGTCTCCTTAGGCACTCTATACATCATTGATCACTTTGCTCTGTGGCATCATAATCTTCTTGATCAGAAAATTTGGGACACCTCTCAGTTACAGGAAGTCCCAGCAGAGGTTCTCTTATGTCCGAGTCCTCACTGACCTTGAAGGGCTATGGCCAAAATATTACATATGCTTGTATCCAATATTTTGGCCCATTTATCTCTCTAATTTTGATCTGCAAACTTTAGTTGTTAAATATCCAGAACAGAAGCCCAGTGATATTAATACCCTGTAACAGAGGAGGTTAAGCATAATACCACTATCTGTCTGAATATCAAACCTTAGACATAAAATGGAACTGCCATTTTCCAACAATCATAGATTTTCTAAAATTTAAAACCTTATAGAATGTGAAAAAACAATTACACATTTTTAAACAGAAATTAAAATACCAAACCATACACAACATTGCAGCAGGACAATCCTATGACATATTTTGTTTCTTGTTTCTCATTTTTATTTTATTATCTTTTTTCAAACATTTACTTTAAAGAGTATAGCAAAAAATGACACATTAGAAGCAGCATACATTTAGAAGTCAAAAATGCCAAGTATTTCAGTCATGGTTTTAGTATTGTACGTTGTTATCCTCAGTGTAGTTGCTTAGTTTGCAAACATCAACATACAGAATTAGTCAGGGTGAGAATCTACCTATTAACTACTATTTTCAAAGCAAATTCTCAGGACCATTACCTTAACCACCTTGTTTATATAAATATGTGGTTTTTGACCCTGCCTCATTTCCCATATTTTCTGCTTTCTCTCTGCATTGTTTAACCCTCAAGATCTTGTTATACCTTTCGATTTTTATTTCTTCTTTTGATATCTTACACTAGGAACACTATATGATATTTACACATGTGAGTCCACTTTATTTCACTTACGAGTATAGCTTCAAGTTGCATCCACTTATGTACAAAGGTTTCAGGTTTATTTTTCTTTATAGCTGAGTAGTACACCATTGTATCAAAATGCATCTTTTTCTGGGTGTGTTTTAATTGGGTTGATGTTATTTGCAGATCTATATGCTTTGGTTATCTGAATGTCAGATTGTGTCCCCGTATTTGTGAAGTTTTCTTCTATTACTTCTGCTCATATTCTTTTTATATCATCTGTACTTACACCACCTTTCTCATTGATGCCTATTTGTTTTTTGCATTATCTTCCAGATGTTGAATTATTTTTTCCTGCATCCTAGTTGTTTGTAAGGGAACTTTACTTAACTTTTTACTAGCTATAACCGTGTCTTCAATGTCTGAAATTCTATCTTCACTTTCATTCAAACAGTTTTTCCAGTTTGAGATTGAGATTTTAATTTCTTGTATATCTCTTTGAATCTGCCTCATGCGTTCTATTTCTTTCCTATATTGTTCAATCAAGGACTCCATCATTTTCCTATTCTCCTCTATTTTTTATCAGTGTCTTCTTTAGAGACAATTTTTACTTTAGAGATTATTTCTAATCTGATTTCCTCTGTACATTTCTGCAGTTGTTTCTTTACTTCAGACACTATTATTTCAGAGATTTCAGGTGTGTGCTTTCCAATTTCTTCTATGCTATGGTCTCCTGCATTTGTTCTGGTTGGGCTCAGGGCCTGAGAATTCATTTTGCTCCTTTTCTGTCATTTTGTATAGCACTTTCCTCTGACCTTTGATGTAGAGCTCTGGTGAAGTTATTACCTTAGTACCTACTGATAATCTTCTCCAAGAGAGATTATGTGGTTAAGGCAGTATATAGTTTTGTATTTACAGCAGTACAATTAGGAATGCTAACAATGGGTAGTGATATTTAGCAGCTGACAAACTTTTATAACTAATGGGCTTGTATTTTAGACCATAACAGGATGTAGCTAAGCAGATATTAAATTGGGAATTTGGATTTAAATTAGTTGCCCTAATATCTGTCTGATCACCTCCTCTTGATGTAACTGGAGACCTCCAGGCAGAATTTCACCCCAGTAACCTGTTGCCCCTCTCTCAATAGAAAGAGAGAGAGAGAGAGAGAGAGAGAGAGAGAGAGAGAGAGAGAGAGAGAGAGAGAGAGAGAGAGAGAGAGATGCTCCCTTAGATCTGGTCTAATAGTGTCTCAGCTTATTAGGTCCAGAAATACCAAGTTTGAACTCATTCAGATAGGCCTGGCTTGGGTCTGGCCGCTGTGCTTGGCTTCTTTCTATTGCAGCTCATGAAAGTGATCCCATTGTGCCCCCACTGGCAAGCTGTTCGGCTCCTGGATTCGCTGGCTGGATCTCGCCCCCAGCCTCTCTGCTGGAAGTTGTGCTGCAGGGTTCCATACCAAGCCTAACTGCTGGGAGGTTCCACTGGGGTGCCAGGCCTGGCCATTGGCTGTAGTTGGGAGTCAGCAGAGAGGAGGTGCCAGCTGGGCCTGGTAGCTGGCTGGTGCCAGGAGGCTGATATTGTGTATATTTTTGATAATTTTGAAAATAGGCATAAGCATTGCTGAGGTGCTAAGTACATGCATGGGATGAGAAGAAGCTAAAAACACAGCCGATATCACTGGTTCAGGCTTTCTCTTTCCTGTTTGTGGATTTCTTATAAATAAGAAAAGTAGATATGAGCAAGATATAAGTATAGAAAACATTCCGTCCTAGAACTAGTTCATATTATAAAGATGAGTTTTATAGAACATTTTGTTTCTAAATGCCATGAAGGCAAAAGAAAAAAAGTGCACAGAATTTTGAAAACCAGTATAAAGAACTTAGCTTCAGACATTACCAGACATCACTGAGGAGTCACCCCTTCTTTTTGTGAGTAAATTTTAACAAAACCTTAAAAGGAATAACATAATGAATATTAAGCATATTATGCATATGTGCTGACCCACTCGTAAAGTGTTCGTGGGGCCAGGGAGATGGCTCAGTGGAATTTGTTTCCCTGGCAAGTGCAAAGGCCTGAGTTCAATCCCTGGTTCTGCCAAAAAAAAAAAAAAAAAAAGTTCCAGGGACAATAACATGGATATAATGCACAGATGGCAAAATAATACATAATTAGTAAAACTTTGTGCTGATTTAGATATACTTTGTGATAGGGATTTAAAACACCAACCCACTATATTATTTCAATATTTTCATTTGCCTCAGTTTGAAGTCCTTCAGTGGTCATCAGCCACTGTTTCTAACACAGATTTGGTATTATCATTTGTCTCACTGACCAAATTGAATGGTCTCCTGTGCTATAGAACCATATTTTAAAGGCTCTGGACCACTCTATATACTGTCTATTACGCTCTCTCCTGACACCATTATGTGAACAGATAGTGAAGAGGGGAGGGGAGAGAGAGAGTAAGAGAGAGTGAGAGAGAGAGAGGGGGAGTAATAATGGTTTAAAATATTCCAAAGACTATGTTCAAAAGTTCTGTATAGCTATAGAATTTCAAAGCAGAATATTTTATTACTGTAAATACATAAAATTCATTTTATAAGTACCTAAAATTTTAGAGTTTTTTCAATAAATAAACTTCTAAACTGCTATTATTTTGGGTGAAAGGTTTTGATTATGCAAAGTTAATTATATTTCTGAAATACATTCTCATTCTCTTAGCAATTATTACAGTTTGAATGAAAGGAAAATATTAACACTTTTACCTAACCTGAACATATACTATTCTCAGAGCCTTCATATGTTGGCCTCTGGATGGCACCAAAGTGTAGAGAATAATTCTTTTGAATTCACATCTGCTTCCTGAATTACATTAAAAAATACAGTTAGAAAAGAACAGTTTAATTCATGAGACTTTCATACATAGAAAGGGGGGGTTGGGACAGTTTTGAATATGCACCCCTTGGTATAGATTTTTATTTTCTTCACTCTATCCAAGATACTTCTCATTTCCTTTTCCTAAAATTATTGTGAAAATGTTTCCATTTATTGCTTTATCTCAAGAACAAGGTGCTGAGATTTTAAAAAGAACTTGCTTGATTTACTTTTAATGATTTGCATCTGAATGAACTTGTAAGTGATAGGATTAGCTGATCAGTAAGAAGACTTCTATGAGAGGAAACATATATCATAAAACATAAAAGAAGTCTTTTGAGGTGGCATTTCACTCATGTCCTAATTTCCAGCATAGAAATTTAGAATTTAATTTGACATCATAATAAATCTTGCTTGAGATTAATGGTTGCTGTCTCACCTGTGGTCTTATATTTCTTCTTGGTGGATGAGACCTTGTTAATGTGTGGGTTCAAATGAGTTCCCCACTGTGTGGGACCCTTCATATATCAACCCTCTGCACTGGTGTCCATAAGGTAGCAGTGGAAATCAAACAAATAAATCAAATCAAGTCACAGGTTTGTCTTTTTCCTTCAAAAATACTTGTTTCCTAGATCACATGAGAAAACTTGGTTTTACCTAAAAATAACTAATAGTAAGGTAACAACTTGAATGGCTTAAATATTAGAAAATAAAAATAATATAAGATGCATTTTAACAAAGAAAAGATTCAAATGCTTTACGATGGTCCTCCTTTCCTGCTCAAAGTGTTAAAATCATGGATAAATTACATTTGGCTTCATCTCCTGCATTTGATTTCCTTCGTCTATGAGACATAGATGATATTATGTTCGCTCTATTCCTTTGGTTTTCATAGTGGTTTGGCTTTGATATGACCTGTTATAAAATGATTTATTAGCATAGAATTTAATATTTTCTTCCTAGGACCTTTGGAGTTTGAGCCATCTCAAAAATGTGTGAACACTCATTATTGTCTTCTTCTCCTGCTCATCTATTGTCTTTCTTGCCCACAATTGGCTTTAGAAAGGTGAAGCTTATTCCAGTTTTCCCAGTGATCCCAATGAATTTTGTGCAGATAATATTTTGTTCCTTTAAGCAATGGGTATGATTCCTCTGTGCTTCTGCAGTTATCACTAATGAGAACACCCCTCATCAAAATTTGTGAAAAACCGAATAGCTTTTTGCTCCTTATCAAATCTCAAGTTGTCACTATACATATTCTCTCTTACCTAAGATCCCTAAATTCAGTCTCATTCTGAGACACACACTTTTTTGTGTGTGCCTGGAATCAAACTCAGGACCTTGTGCTTGCCAGGCAGGCACTGTGCTACTTAGCTACATCCTCAGCCCTGACATAACTTTTTATTGTCCTTTCAGTGAGTCATAGATGTGTGTCAGATTTGTCTCAAAATCAGTTATAACTTTTTAGGAAATTCATTTTCAATAGAGTATGGTGCCTAAGTGGATGAAAGGTACCTGCTGTCACTCAGTGATTGGATATGGTAGTTTTGGTTACTGTGAGGGTTCACTCTTTACTTTTAAATAAACATATCCATGAGGTTTATTGGAATTATCTTTAAAATATGTCCTTAGTGGGATTAGCTTCCAGACAACTGGATATGTCCAGATGGATACTCAAATAGACAAAAAGATTCTCAGAGGGATCATTGTACTTAGACCCTTGCCCAGTTTCTGATTTATTGGGAATAATTATACTTTCAGGCAATTATTAAAATAACACAACAGATAAGCATTAAATCTGAAAAGAAAAAATGTTTCTTTTTCCTTCAATTTTGCTAAAAAAGTTTGAGGGTCTGTAGTGGATTATTTCTGCTTGCTTTCACAAAAGAATGAACTATGTTCTTGGCCTTTTATAACTTTTCTTCCTTCCTTCCTTCCTTCCTTCCTTCCTTCCTTCCTTCCTTCCTTCCTTCCTTCCTTCCTTCCTTCCCTCCTTCCTTCCTTCATTCCTTCTATCCTTCCTTCCTTCACTCATTTGACTCAGGGCCTCTCAATGTAGACCAAGCTGGCCTCAAATGTAGTACATTCTAGCCTGAAAATCATTAGTCACTCAACTCACCATGCCCAGTACTGGGATTATAGATACACTCCACTATACTCACCTTTGTAACACATCTTTTAATAATTATCTTCCATATTCATAGTCCTCTTTCAGAAACTGTTGGAGATATCATCCAGAGGCATGGAATAGCAATGCTATGTGTGACTGCATCTGACTAAATTACAGAGCAAAGAATAAACACAATATAGAATTTGAAAATGCATGTTGAAAAAAGGTAGACTATTCATCAATCAAGAAGTGCTGTGAGGGGCCGGGCGTGGTGGCGCATGCCTGTAATCCCAGCACTCGGGAGGCTGAGGCAGGAGGATTGTTGTGAGTTCAAGACCAGTGAGCTTAAGGCCAGCCTGAACTGCATAGTGAGACCCTGTCTCAAAAAGACAAAAAAAAAAAAAAAAAGAAGTGCTGTGAGAGCCGGCGATATAGCTCAGCTCAGCAGATTAACAGCTTTTCCTACAATCCCTGCATTGGGGAAGCAGAAAACATGAGGGATGAGTCTGAGCTACGTAGTGAGACCTTGCACAAAAAAAAAAAAAAAAAAAAAAAAAGATTTGCAAATTTTTCCATGCATAGACCCATAGATCCTATTGAAAGGCAGGGATTTTGAACGACCATTTTCTGCTTATTTACTGAAGTTATATTTTAGAAAATTATAAATGCATAAAAATATGGATAAAAAGCGATTTTAGAATTTTTAAAAATAACTTGGACTGAGCAAATTCAATCAACAAAATTATCCTTTACCCCAAATATCTGACATTCTTGTGGTAAGTGTGCTGGAGATCTGTGTGCCCAGTTGTATGAAGGTGCATGATGGTTAACTATTAGCTATGCTCATCACAATTTTCAAAACTCAGTCTTATTCCTATCCATTAGTAACTGCGGCTTTGTACCTTGGTCTGTCATCTGATTCCCATATCTTCGCACCTATTCTCTGGTAGCCTCATTTGGTCTCTCCTTTCTTGAATTTAATTGTCATATCTGTCTTCGTAACTTCGGCTTGTTTCACTTTGAATAGTGTTCTGCAATTCTACTCTTGTTACTACAACTGCTACAATTCCCTTTTCTTGTCTTTCTTTCTGTTCTTTTCCACGTATGAAGGGTTGAACCCAGTGTCCTTATATGCCCCTTCTTTCCCATTCCTTTTTCATTTTTATAGGATCTTTTTAAGATATTGTGTTGCTCAGGATGGTCTTGAACCTGCAATCCTCCTGCCTCAGCCTCCCGGAGTGATGAGTATAGAGATGTGCCACCTCACCAACCTGATTTCTTTCTTTCTTAAGGTTGAATAGTATTCTGCTACATATATATTTTTTTCTTTATCAGTTCATTTGTTGCTAGACACTTGGCTGTTATGAATAGAACTGCAGTGAATATGGGCAAATGCCATTTCTTCACCCATACCTACTAATTTCAAATTTTGATACCTTCCAATTTTCAGCATGCTTATAATGCCAATTCAAGAAATTTCTAAATCTGTACATGGCATAGAAATTTAGTTGTAGATATAAATTCTGTAATTTTATTTATGCATTACTTTCCATAAAAGACTAATGTAGATATGAACAATTTGACATACATATCTGAATTTAGATATAGACATAAAGAGACTGGGCATGGTGGCACGTGCCTGTCATCCCAGCAGTAGGAGTCTGTAAACAGGAGGACAAGTGATATAGACATAAAACTTGTATGTTCATTAACTTTCAGAGGTAGAAAATTTTGCTTGAATTTCATTAAAACTAGGAATATAGTTTTAGAAGCTAGTGACAGATATGGTACTAAAGTACACTTGAGTAGCCTTTTTCTATATAGGTAAAGCACAAGAAAGATTTTGAGATTGAAACCAATGTGGTGTTTTTAATCAAAATGATGCTCCTCATTTATCCTGAGAACAAGGGCTAGTTGAGGTGGATGCCATACCAATCTAGAGTTTCTAGGTGTCATTAAATATTTCCTGGTCTTCTTTTTGGTTAAGGATTCATTTTTTTCATTGGAGAAATAAAACTAACACATGTCTTCCAGTTAAGATGAAGGCTTTATATACAGACCCATGAAATTCGATTTTGTGTTATTCTTAGTATATGCATGTTTCTACTGTCTTAAATTTTCTTTTTCTTTCTTTTTAGGTATTTGGTTTTTGCAGGGTCTCACTACACAACTCGGACTTGTAGGGACATCTCCTGCTTTTAGCACCTCTAGGGCTAGGATTATCGGCAGGTACCACCACCCATGGGCTCTGTGGCTGGCTCAGTCTGCCCCTCCCCCAGGGGAGGAGCTGGCACAGCATGTGGTGCCGGAGATGGAACCGCGGTCTCTGTGCTCGCCTAAGCTTGTCTAAGAAGGCGTTTAGTCCCCTGAGCTACCTCGTCAGCTCACTGTCTTGAATTCTCATGCATTTCTCAAATCTACGAGGTATTCTACTTTTTTCTTTGAAAAATAGCACAAATTCAATAATAAGACTGGATATGAGCAATTTATTTAAGTCAAATAACAATAAGTATTGTTTGGAGTATTCAAAAATATTTGTATGAGCAGTTAAGTATATTTATATATACATGCATGTGTAAGTATACTCACACATCTCTATGTACATATAAATAAAGTGGTGCACAGAAAAAAGATATGCACATATACACAAATGCATATATATGAAACTTCCTCTTCTAATCTCTTATTTATTTATTTATTACAGGGTCTTGTTACACAGCTCAGACTCACCGTGATCCTCCTGTGTCAGCCTCCCCATCGCTGGGATTACAGGCCTGTGCCACCATGCCCAGTTTCAGTGGCCTTGACAACTTACTATTTACAAATTAGTTAGAACACTTCACATTAAACAGGACTCTTTGTGGGTCCCTGGGAGAAAATAGTAAGTGGCTTTAGAAAATAAAAGCAAGAGACAGAGCTGAGGTCAAGTGGAGATCTGTTGATGGGCAAGAAGACTGAACAACCACAGTAAGGACATTTATTCATACTCTTGCAAATTTAGTATCAGGAAACACAAGGTTGCCTAGCAACTACTGACTGAAGTTGAACAGGCAGGATGATTGTCTCAAGACTGGAGTAGCTTGACTGCTTCAGGCACACTGCCTCTGTCCTGCTATCCCACATATGACCAGTTTCCAGCTCCAGCTGCTCCCAACCTTAAATATCTCATACACAAGTAGGCATCATTTAATTGCTAACTTTTTGCTATGATAATATCATTTTATAATGTACCAACTGAATTTTAGGTCCATAAATAACAAAAAATATTTTTATGTGTTACTTTAAAATAGAATCTACTTTTCTATAAACAAGTACAACAACTTATTCACTATTAATATTTCTGAAAATATTATATTTCTACTAGCCAGTAAATAATATGTGCTAAATGAGTGGTATGGAGCATAGGTCTTGTGGAAATTTAGAAGGAAAGATTGCTTCCAGATGAAGTGGGCAGAGAATGTTTTACAAGAGAAAGAGGATTTGCACTGCACTTTGATAAATGGGCAGGATTTGGATAAACAGATGAAGGAGGGCTGAGTTGAGAGGTGTGATAACAGAAGCACAGTGTAAAGGCAGAGCTTAATTTTCATTTTTTTTTTCTATCTTGGCTTATATTTGAGCATGAAGCTTGAAAAAAAAAAAACCCTTTCTCTTTTTCATTGATTTTTGAACTCTTTCTCACTACCACTTCATTTATAAAAATGTCACATCTGACAATTCGCTGTTCTCTTATGTGCCAGATAATGATATATTCATACATACCGTGTGTGGATAATAATATTTCCATAAGTATGATATTGTTTCTTACTTGCAATGTGAAACAAAAGTGTGTGTTGTGCTGTTTAATATACTGTAATCTGGATTTCTGTAACTCATAGGCCAGCTGCTGACCATTGTTTCTGTCCATGTAGGGGGGAAGAAACAAAAATAACTATTTATAGGTGGGAATCAGAAGACACAGACCCTACCATGTTTGACAAAGTTCATGGAAACCTGGTCACAAGAGGTGACTATGGAGACACCCATCCCCTCAGACACAGAGCTCGGGTGCCCACCTTCACAGGCCTCCATGAGCACCATCATTTCACCAGCGAGGAACTCATACTTGCGTATACTTTTACTGGGGCTAATGAAAATGTATGTGGCAACATAATCAGTAAAAAGAAGGCGTATAATTAAAATAAGCTTAAATTGGGAAAGTAAAATCAGGATTAACGGTTTGCTGAAGAAAGGGCTTTTCCAAGTACAAATCCAAGCTGAAAATCAATGATTTTAGGGGTTTGATGCTATGAGAGTGAGACCTTCAGTTATTCCTTGTAATCAAATGTTGACTTAGCTTGTGTGCTGGAAGTCTGCAGGTGCAAGGAAATGTAGTCATTGCTACAGATTTGGATGAGCTATCAGTGTAAATCTCTGATTCAATTATGTATACAAAGAAAAGTATTTTGTTGCCTTTTACATTTGGTACCTTCAAACATGAGAAAGGTGAAGTTGGGACTAATGTATGTAAAGAATGTTTTAGCAAAAGTAGATATGCTGAAAATTAGCTCTATTTCATTTTCTCTAAATAGTGTAGCCTCATCTGCTTTCACACATCAGCTCAATCTAAAATATTTACAACATTCTCTGTGAGCAAGTCCTGTGATCACATCACTTGAGTTATTTAGATGTGATTAAAGCCTGAATTTCAGCTGGACAAGCCCACAGCATTTGTAGCTCCACTTTGCACCTTAAAACTTGCATTTGCACCTGCAAAAAGCTGAACTGAATCTCAAGTCAGCACATGTGTGTTCCATTATTCATTTTTTTATGAGCAGATGTGGTTGATGTGGGCAAAGACTTAGATGCATCTTTAATTGAGAAAACCTGTGGAAAAGTTATCCCGAAATCTCTCTGAGGGAATTGATTTAGAACACTACATACTATGATTTGGAAACTAGGAATCAGACCCAAATGTTGTCCAGACAACCCAAAGTTGAACACAGCCTGTCAAAAATGAATATTAAGGACATTAATCCTGAAATTTTCTTTCTTTCAAATTTCTCCATGAATAATATTGTGGCAATTAGGAGTCTTTGTTTTATTTTTTTCTTAATATTCAATCTCAAATACTATAAACCATTAAAGACATAAACACAAATGGTATTCATTTGAAGAAAAATAAGTTGTATACCAAGTTTTCTTTTTCCACGCTCCAGTCAGAAAGAATTTCAGAATTGCACAATTTGTAGTTTGTATTTGAATTACCTAACATTTATTCTTGATGAATTATTCCATAGAAGACATATTGCTAGCTGTTAGTAATGAATACTAGAGTTAAAAGCGAATGAAACACAGACCTTGGAATAAAGAAACACATTTTAAAAAATACACTTGTTGAACCTTGGTTATTCTAAAATTGATCATAACGATGTCTTTGGTCATGTTAAAATGTATTTTGTATGCACAAGGAAAATTAGATTCTTTTAAGACTAAAATTAATGTAAAAAGCATTAAATAATTCTAGCTACCATAATTTATCAATGGAAACACTATATAGATATTCAAATTATGATCTTAATACTATGTAATATTGGATGAGAAAATACTAGTATGTTAGGTTTTATATGTGGTTGAATTTAAGTCATATTGGCTTAAACTAGGCCTTTATAATTTTAATATATATTATAGAAGTCCTATTGTAAACCCAAAGAAAAACATGTAGTAGATATGCAAAAGAGAAACAAAACAAAGCATACAATATCGAATCATGAAAGAAAATAGTGAAAGGGACTACAAAGCAGACAAAAAACAAGAAAAGGACAATCAATTATTTCTTATACAATAAGAAACACAAATAACCTAAATATTCATCAGTTGCTAAGTTGATAAAGAAATGTGGTACATATATACAAAGAAATATTGTTCAGCACTGAAATAATTAAATCTTTCCTTTTGCAACCACATGGATGGAACTGAAGATCATAATATTTAGTAGAGGAAGTCAGGCAGATAAACATAGGCAGCACACGATCTCACTCTTGTGTGCAATATAAAAATTGTTGATACATAGAAGTTGAGAGTCAAATGTTACTACAGAGTTGAGAAGGAAACTTGGAAAAGGTTGGTCAATGTTCCTACTGGTAACATATGTAGCAGAAAGAAGTCCTAGTGTATTCTTGTGCAGGAGGTAGTTATACATAACAATACTATCCTGTATATTTCAAATAGCTAAATGAGGGCCAGCCAAATAGCTCAGCAGATTAAAGTGCCTGCAAACAGACTCAGGGGCCAGGGGCTTGATTCCCAGGCCTGCTTTGCTGTCCCCACCTCCCAGGGTGCGCTGAGACAGCAATTGAGACTGGTCATGGTGATGTGCACCTGTAATACCAGTTCTTGGGAGGCTGTAAACAGGTGGATCACCATGACTTTGATCTAGTAGTGAACACCCTGTAGACCCTTCCCAAAATAAAACAAAAACAAAAATGAAAAGCTAGATAAAAGTAGTTCAATTTTATTATAAATAAATGATAAATGTTATTAGATAGGTTTGCTATGATTTGAACAATAGGTAATATATACATGTGTCAAAATATTATGATTCCCATAGACACATTCAATTTCATGTATCAGTTAAAATAATTTACTTTTAGTCTAAAAATAAAAAGTGCCAACAGTAAATTTCTATTTATCCATACGTGTAAATGGAAATGGATTAAATTCTCCAGCCAAAAGTTATACAGTTTATGAATGGATTTAAAATGACCAAATATATGTTGAAGAGTCATTTTACCTTTAAGAACACTCATATTGGGAAAATTAAGGGAAAGAAAAAGACACCAAGCAAATAATATTAAGAAGCATATAGGAGTGGCTATAGTGATATGAGACAAAATAATTTGGGACAAAAATTGTACAAAGAGGGACTGGGGAGATAGCTTAGTAGAAAAAGCACCTGCCTGGCAAGCACAATGCCTGTGTTCAAACCCCAGTCCTGCAAAAAAAATTGTAAAAAGAGAAAAGGAAGATTATATAATGATGAGAGAAATAAAAATATTAATATGTGTCCATTCTACATAAGATACCTAAAAGGACACAAACAAGTGTTAACAAAATTTAAGGAAGAGTTAGCAATAAAATAACAGAGATCATCAATACTACAGTTTTTCTTTTTTGAATGTATTTGGTTGTTGCAGGGTCTCACTGTGCAGTTCAGACTCATAGTGATCCTCCTGCTTTTAGCTCCTCAGCACTAGGATTACAGGTTTGGGCCACTATGCCTGGAATCTACTCAGCTCAGCCCGCCCTAGGGGCTGGTCTGGTATCATGTAGTACCGGGTATCAAACCACGGTCCCTGAACTTGCCTAAGCTTGCATAAGCAGGTGCTTTAGACCACTGAGCTACCTCACTGGGTCCAATACTCCACTTTTAACAAAGATAGGTCAACTGGCCAGAAAGCTAATAGCAAATAGTAGACTGGAATGACACTAAAGAACAAGAGGACTGACACACATATAAATAACATGCCATCATATAACAGCAGGAAACATTTTCTTTTCAACACACACAGAATATTTTCCAGAATAGATAGGTCACAATATAGGCTGCATAAAGTTTCAAGAAGATTCAATTCATGATAAGCATAACTTCTCACAATGGTTTGAATCTACAAATATATGACAGGAATAACACTTAAAAACTCATCAGTGTATCAAAATCAATCAGCATTCTACGAAACAATGAAGTAGTTAAAGAAGAAATAAAAAGTGAAAAAAAAAACATTGCAACAACAACAAAAAAAACCCCACACATACTGAAATTATGGGATGTATCAAGCATTGCATTAAAAGTTTGCTATGGGCTGGGGAGATACAGTGTATTAGCTTAATCACAAGAACCCAGGTTGGCCCCCTGGTACACATGCTGTGCCACACCATAAAACCCAGGCTCATCATGCCAGCCGCTAAAACCAAGTGAGGTAGCACACGCCTGTAAACCCAGTGTTTGGAAGGCTGATACACGAGGACTACTGTGAGCCTGAGCTGCAGACTATTTTAAATTAGAGATTATGAAATGTTTATAAAAATATGCCTGCATTAATAGTAAAGAAAAGTCATAAGTATTTTCCACACCCAAATTCACACTTCAGAAGAGCAGCAAAAGAACAAAGTAATTCAAGTTATCAGAATGCAGGAAATAATAAATATCATATTAGTAACTAAAGAGGGACTAAAAAAGCAGTAGAAGGGGTAAGTGAATCTAATACTGTCCTGAAAAGATATTTAAAACTTTACCCAATCTAAGTAAAAAAGAGAGAAGAGAATTGAGAGAACTCAGGATTAAAGTAGAGCCTACACTAGATGCCACAGAAATAGATTTATAAGAGATCACTATGAACAAATATTCACCAATACATTGGTTGTCATGCAGAAATAGTTAAATCCTTAGAAACATACAATCTACTAAGATTTAATTATAAAGAAATAGAACTCAGTCCAGCCAGCGTGCAGGCCCAGTACATGCGTGGGGCTGCCCAAGTCCTGCCTGATGCTCATCCAGCCAGCACCCAGGCCAGTCCTGTTTGTGGAACTTCCTCCACCACACAGACCCAGTGCAGAACCCTGGGCATCACTCCCTGCAGAGAGGCTAGAGGCAAGAGCCACCCAGCTCGTCCAGGAGCAGAACATCTTGCCAGAGTGGCAAAGTGGTTCATTTCCAAGGGATATAGCAGGAAGAAGTGGAGCACAGCAGTCAGACCCAAGCCACAGCCACCTGGATGAGTTTAAATTTGGTAGATCGGGACTGGTGCTAAGTACTAATTCTACCAATGCTCTTCACTAAAGATTAGAAGACAGGGCCAGGGAAATGGCTCAGTAGAATGAGTGCTTCCCTGGCAAGTGCAAGGTCTGAGTTCAATCCTCGGTTCCACCAAAAAAAAAAAAAAAAAAAAAAAAAACATTAGAAGACAGTGCTATACAAAATGACAAAGAGAAGGAGAAAATTCATTCCCAGGCCCCGAGCCCATCCAGAACAAATGCAGGAGACAATAGCACAGAAGAAGTTGGAAATCACACACCTGAAATCTCTGAAATAATAGCGACTGAAGTAAAGAAACAACTGCAGAAAGGTATAGAGGAAATCCTATCTGAAATGATTTCTGAAGTAAAATAGGAACTGATAATTATAATGAAAGGGGGGCTGGAGAGATGTCTCAGTAGAATAAGTGCTTCCCTGGCAAGTGGAAGGGCCTGAGTTCAATAACTGGTTCCGAAAAAAAAAAAAATTGAGTGGTATAATGAAAGAAGTACTAAGTGCTTCTAAAGAAGACACTGATAAAAAATGGAGAAGAATATAAAAATGAAGGAACCCCTGAATAAGCAGTATAGGAAAGAAATAGAATGTATAAAACAGATCCAAAGTGATACACAGGATATTAAAACCTCAATCACAAGCTCACATAACTGTTCAAATAAAAGTGAAAATAGACATTCAGACCTTGAAGACACCATTGCAACTAGTGATAAGTTAAGAAAAGATCTCTTAAAAACAACTAGGATGCAGGAAAAAATAATCACCTGCAAGATGATGCAACGGTGAACAACATGACACTCATAGCCATCAATGAGAAAGAAGATGACAGTACAAATGATATAAAAGACTATGGGCAGAAGTAATAACAGAAAACTTCCCAAATATGGGGAAACAATCTGACAGTCAGGTAACTGAAGTATACAGATCTCAGAAATCCAGGACAAGAACAATATACCAAAAGCCATTACAGAAAAAAAAAACAAACAAAAAACAGATAGCCTTTAAAGGAAAATCCATCTGAATAATGGCAGACTTTTCTTCACAAACCATGAAGTCAAGAAGAGCATGGAGTAGAGTACTTCAAATCCTCTATAAAAACAAATTCCAACCCAGACTGATATACCCTGCAAAACTCTCTTTCAGGTTTAATGGAGAAGTGAAATACTTCCATGACAAAGAACAACTAAAGGATTTCGTGAAAACAAAACCAACCCTACACAGACTACTAAAAGATATTCTAGAGAGGAATCAAAATGATCAGAACTCCATAAATGAGAATGGAGAGAACCCACCAAATAGGGCAAACAATTAAACACAGGAGAAAAAGAGGTAAACAATAGCAGTCTTTCAATTATTCTGTTTTTTACAGCAGCAACATATTTCTATCACCATATTGCATAAATGGACCTCTCCTTTGCCCTATGGGTCATGATTCTGTCTATGTGGTTGATATCAAGGAAACTGCAGTAGCTCAGTCCCAGGAGGGACACCTGGCCACCAGTAAGCGTCATGGACGCCATCCACATCCCCCACACACTAGAGCTCTGTGCAATACCTTATCCACAAACTGTTGGAGGTGTTGGTCATATATTTGCCATTGCAGTATTTTTGTTATGTTTTATTCTTAGTCATTCTTTACTATCTTTTTTTAATTGATATTTTTGTATATTAACCTAATCAAATACTCTGTGAGTCCTCTGAATTGTTCACAGATTCATACATATAATACACTACATTCTGGCCTCTTAGTTGGATTCACAATTTAATTTTAATTTTTGAATATTATTTTGAAATAATTTAATTTTGAATTAAGTAATATTTAATTAATTTTCTGAATGTTTAATTTTAATTCTTGTTTTATGATTTATACTTTTTTTTGACTTATAATCTACTTTTAAGACATGGTGTGATATTTTCTCCTAGGATTAGAAACTTTAAAGTGTATTCCCATTTTCCATTGACCTTATATTAGTTCTTCCTTGTCTTTTACACACAGACACACACACACACACACACACATTTTTCATATATATGAAAATTATGTACATAACCTGACATAAGATTGATATTGTTTTGTGGAAATCTTCAATGACCTATTTTTTTTACTTTTCTTTTTTTTTTTGCTTTTATTTGTTAGCAGAACCAGGGATTGAACTCAGGCCCTTGGGCTTGCCAGAGAAGTGCTTATTCTACTGAGCTATCTCCCTGGCCCATAGCTACTTGTCTTGCCTTCTTGATTATGATATTTATTATTTTCTATATGCTATGTCTGGAGGTATTAGAATATTTTGAGTTTGATAGCTGGAAAATATTTTACTTTTAGTTTTCAAAGGTATACTTGCTAAGTATAAAATTCAATTACGGGTGGCCAGAGACATGGCTCAGTAGAATAAGTGCTTCCCTTATAAGTGCAAGGGCCTGAGTTCAATCCCTGGTCCCAAACAAAAAAAAAATTAAAAAATTCAATTAGAGCAGATCTTTTTCTGTCCTTTGAATAAATAAGTCAAGTTTCTTACTCATTTGCTCTTTTTTTCCTAAAGTGGAATAAGATGCTATTTAATTTTGTTCTTTCATAGTTAATAGTTTTTCTATGTATATACTTTAATGATTTTTTTCTTTATAATTAGTTTGGACAACTTCAGTTTTGAGTATCTTGGCATGATTTTATTCATATTTCTTGTACAAAAGATTCATTTTGCTTGGGAATGTGCTATAATTTTAACTAAATTCAGAAATTTTGAATCTTTAAATATTTATTGCTAGCCCCTTCTACTTTGAGAATCTTAATTAAATATGTTTCTTAATTTTGGCACAGAGTGAACTATTATATGACTGACCTGTAAACTCTTCTTCATGTTTATTTGAAACAGTTTTTATTATATTCATTTAAGTTTGCAAATGTTTTTACAATGTGAAATCTATTATTAATCTCATGTTACATATTCATTTCAGAAATATTTTTCTGAAATTAAAGAAGAGAAAATGCATAGCAACTCCCACAGAAAAAAGAAATAGAAAAACTGAACAGATCGATAATAAATAAAAAATAAGTCAATAAAGAAAATCTCTCTAAATACTCAGGAATTAATGGATTAACTGGAGAATTCTATCAATCATTCAAAGAATTACTGGCAATCCTTGTTAAGCTCTTCCAAAATGCAAATTCATTTTACAATGTGACTATTAGTCTGATACCAAAGCCAGACAAGGATACAACTGCAAAGAAAATTGTAAGTCAGTGTCCTTGATGAACATACATGAAAATCCTCACCAAATGACTAGCAAAATAACTTCAGTAGTACATTATGAGGATCACCCACTGTGGTCAATTGGAATTGAGCCTTCATCTACCAAGAAAGTTCTACATAGGGAAATCACCTGCTAGACCTCATTTACCCACTGAAAGAAAAAAGTTCTATGATTATGTAAATAGCTACATGAAATGCATTTGAAAATTCAACAATTCTTTGTGGTAAAATTAATAAGGCACAGAATTATATTATATATATAATAAATAAAGTGTCTTGACATAATCAAAGCTGCGTAGCAGTACATCGCTCATATTATACACAACGGTGACAACTGGAAAGTGTTTTCCCTAGCATCAGTGGAATGCTCACTCAGATCATTCCCATTCAGTTGGAGAGTCCAACCAAAAACTTGAGCAAAAGAGGAAAGCTTTTGAGAAAGCTACACATATTCTGATGAGGAGCAGAAACTGCTTTTTTAGTCCATTACTTGAAATTCCACAACGTTAATTTTTTTTTTTTTTTTGCCAAGAGTAAGCGTCAAGTTTTATATTGATCAAGAGATTATTTATGAAATGAAGAACCTTTTGCTATAAATGTTCAGTGGCTATTTGGGAAAAATGCCTATACTATGCCTGTAGAAATGTTTTTTATGGTAGTTTTTGGGAGCAGCATGTTGAGGAAATAAAAGTGGAGGAATTATCCAGCCTTGGATAATTACAAAAGGCATCAGAAAATGGGAGACTGGATGCAAGTAGAAAATGCAAAGCATTAATAAGAGACCAAGAGACTGGGTTATAGGGTTGGCCGCTGAATTAGATTGCTGTACCTTACATACATCGTTATGGTCTTAAGAAGGCAACAACTCAGTATTATCCTCTTTTTTTCTCTAGACTTAAGAAAATTTCAAGACATCTTCCAAATGATCAGTGGTACAAAAACATTAGATAAATACACTTTCAGTTTGCACCTTAATTTAACTGGAAGCATGTTCAATCTCTTTCATCCTCCATATTTTATCGGCTAATTTTCTATATATATTTCTTAATTTTGAAAAAGATATCCATTCTATATTCTATCCACATGATTATATGTTTAGCTACTGCTATTTTGATGGATGGAAGGACACTTTCTTAGTGATTATATATTTTCCTCTACCTACCTAATATTTCATATAGAATATTACACATAAAAATCATATAAAATTATTATGTATGCAACACAAAATGTGTGTCAATAATTTATAGTCACTTTTTTGGGAACATATCAGAAAACAAATAGCAAGGTTTCTTATTTGCTGCTCTTTTGTCAACTTGAGGATAGTGTAATTGATGACTCCCAAATCCAACATACGAGAAGGTAAATTAAGCCAACTCTGAAAAAATGAAAGACATAAAAAGGCCGACATGGTTTTAGATTGTTCCATCTCATTATCTGCTGTACTTACCTTGGAGAAATAGACAGCTGGGGTTGTTTCTCATTAAAATTGTTCACATAGTATATTTATTTTTATTCTTTTAGTTTAACTCCTGGGTTGATGTGTATAAATTGCCTAATGTGAGGAGCTTTATTGCTAGTATTTAGAACCTTTAGGAAAAGGCTACTTCTCAGAGACACGTGTAGCTGGTTTTTGGGTTTTGAGTCTAGGAACCCATCTCTTCAATTTATAAGATATGAGAAGCTATTGACTATGGCTAAGGTGGAAGTGGAGAATTTTGGGAAGGGGGTACATAAGTGGCATAGGCGAGATTAGAAAAAAGAAGAGTAGCATGCCATAGGTCTCACTTGGAGGGAAAATGGGTATTTTGAATTTAAGTTTTGTGCCTTGAGTTATAGAAAGCCCATCTATGGACTCCTTTATTAATTTTTTGTGAAAAAAACTAATTCTCTCAAGAACCTATTAACACTTCTTGAAATAAGGTGCATACAGCAAAGGCCTGAATTCTGGACTTAGAGACAAGAATACAAACTTGCCATGGGTGCAGAATTAAATACGTAGGATGTAAATATACAAGCAATCTGGTAGGGAGAAAAGTCAGATAACAATAAATTATCACCCCATGCCTCCCAACAACGTCTTCTGCAGATAAGAATGAAGAAACCAGGCTTGGTGATGTGTGTCTGTAGTCACAACCCCCATAAGGCTGTAGCAGGAGGATCTCTGGGTTAAAAGATATGTACCTATATTAAACATGGCCATACATTAACTTAAAACATGTAGGTGCTTAGAATTTTGCAAATACTCAACTAATATTTATTTCTCTTCCTGAAACTTCAAGTGGTTAAATAAGTGTTGAAAATTGTGTATTTTTAATAGCTAAACTGGAAAAATTACTTTTTTAAAGTAAGAAAAAGACAGTGACTTTATCAGAAGAAATATGCTAGTTTAGTTTCCATTTCTCAGTATATGGAATTCTGGTCATAATTAGACTTTTATCCAGAATGTCGTGCACGGGAAGTTTGTATTTTTCAAAGGTAAGTAGTTCTAAGGAAACAGAAGCATGGAGATGTGGTCGTGGTACCAGATGGTGATGCTGCTGCTGATACTGATGACGAGAATGATGTTAAGTGCATTACTAAGAAGCCACCACTTTAAAAATTGCCACTGCTCCTGTGTTCTCACTTATATCTTAGATTTGAAGAGTCTGATATTTGTTTCACAGAGCTTCCACTTTGTTCAAAAGTAGAAACAAAGAGAAAATAAAAAGGATAGGTAATAGGAACCAAAGAAATAGACATCTTGCAAATTGGAAGAGGATAAAGAGATGGGGGAATAGAAAGGGAGAAGAGGAAAAAGGGACATAAAAAATTAAGATGTGTTGCATACATGCACAATTTCCCATGATGAGTATAATCAAGTACTACAATGGTGGCCTAATTAAAAATAACAGACTATTTTAATTTCTTCTGATGTATTTCAATGGCACTGTGTAACTCTGGCTATTATTTAAGACACACAACAGTAGAGTTCTGTTCCCTTCATGATGCCCACTGCCAGAGAAGGTCATCTTTCCTGAAATGCCACAACTAGCAACTTCTTTGCTGATTACAAGGATGTAACCATTGTCAGAGACGGGGGTGCAGTCACCCGGCCATGACACGTCTGTACCATATTAATGATCCTCTTATCTCTTTCCTGTGGGACCAATAGGATTAGGAAACATATTGAAGTCCATAGAGCTTTTTCTCTTTACTCAGTTCATTCCAGGAAACTGCTTTATTCCTGCTTCTAGCCAGCCAGGGTTGTACAAAATCATTTGACTTAAGTCGTATCATTTGTAAAGCTTCCACAACAGATTTGATCCCACTGCTTGACCCACTAGAAGAAAGGATGAGCTAAGAGGCTGGAAGCTCTTTGAAACAAATATCAGACTCTACAAATGCCATTGACCCTAATGAGAAAGAAAATGGGAAGGATAATATACAGAGATAGATATAGCTGCATAAAAAGAATACCAGTAAACTGGGGAGAATCCAGGAAGACAGACTTTTAAAGGAATTGGTGGAAAAGATAGTTTGCATAATATTTAGTCGAGGGTGCACATTAGATAATAGAATAATGTAAGCTGGACTATGAATGTTTAAATCTGTTATAAAAATTTATGGGTAACATAAAGGTTTAAAATTTCATTTTCTTTTTGGTATTTCGTTTAAGGCATGAAGCAGTTAACTCATGCGAATGCACTGACACCAAAGTTGTAATGCAAAGAGTTAGAGAAAGTGACTCTAGTCAGTGACATCTGTTTTCCTTCAGGCAAAGGGATAATTTCTAGATGAACAAGTTTAGCATAAGCACTGGTATGAAAGCATGGTAAAGTGAAAAGTTTTCAGAGATTACATAGCATATCTTGCAACTCCAAAGAATTGAAACTCTATGAGAATTAGTAGAAATGTGAAATTTTCTGTGATGTCTAAAAGTGAGGGAAAAAGAAAAGAAATATACAGAGTTAGGAGACAGGCTCCTATGGCTTCCATTTTTACTGAGAGAGAGTTGGAGATTGTTCTATATAAATATATAAGACATTTCATTGCTGGGCACAATTCTGGAATCACTTATTGTATGTGTAATTTTGAGAATATTTACGATTAAGAAAAATGTTAGTTTGAAGTGACTCCATATGTCATCTTAAATTAACCCATTGTTTAGATAACTTTCAAAGACAAGATGAGAGATATATAGCTTTTAGATTTTAACAAAAAATCTGAGCAAATTTTTCATGATGTCATTTGGAAGAAAATGGAGAAATGAGGTCTCTGTGATGCACAATAGTTGAGCACATTTAACATTTTATTGTTAAAAATTCTATGAGATTTGACTGGGTCACAAGCATCTTGTGGCTAGGGAGGTTTTTTTGTGTGTGTTGCTGTGCCATCATCTTAGCATATACTCAGAAATGTTGGAAATTTAAGGAGTAGAGGAAATCGATTCATTCAGTATTAGCAGTTCTCTCAGCACTTTTGGGTAAGAGCTGTACTGAAAGGAATCTCCAAACTGGCTTTGCTGATGCTCATGGATGGTTCTTAAGTATTTAATGGCAGTGATGAGGTTGTTTTTGGATCTTACAAACTCACTAATGATCATTATTTGACTGAGAGGTTTATGTTAATATTAAGCATAACAATATTTTTAAGTTATAGAACATAAATGTTTGACACTTGTTATATTCTTTTTAATTAATTTTATTGAGAAACAAATAGCAATGAGACAGTTTCAATACCGATTAGTAGCAGAGTTTCAATAATTAATACATTGCACATTGTTGTCTTCATAGTGCTTATTCATAGAACAAGACACAGACGTGATAACCTGTCCAAACACTATTAGTAAAAATTTTCCTTTTCAATGAATTTAGAGAAAGTAGCTGTATATCTATCCTAACTATTTCATATATACAAATACAAAATGGTCCTTCATTTGTATCCCTTTTTAATTTAGTTTTGTCAGAGATGGGTATTCCATTGCCATTTAAATATTGTTGGTGCATGAATTCAGCAAAATAATCCAATATAGTCCAGTAGTTCGTAATAGTAGTGGATCATCCTTAGGACTGGCAATGTCAGAAGTTGTTGACATGAACGTTTTACAACTCAGCATATAAATATGACTTTATTTTTTATAACACATTTTTATACTTTTCTGCTGGATGGTTAAGACCAAGATAAAGCAAGACCTATATAACAAGAAATGTAACTTTCATACGTGAGAAGGTCAGTCAGATGCCCTTAGGATTTATCCTGAAACCCTATACAGTACTTTGTAGATTCTTTGTCAGTGTCAGCCATGTGGATGAGCCATGGCTATTGCTTGCCCAATTTGCTCTCCGTGAAACCCTGAGAGAATGTTTTCTCTCCATGTGACACTCCTTAGGCTCACTATATATCATTGTTCACTTTCCTTTCTGGCCCCATGATGGAAAATACCTATTCCATGTTATGTCTAAGATGTTTGATATTGAGACAGATCATGAGACTAAGCTCAACTGCCTATGGTATGTGATAATAATATCATTAAGCTTCTCTTCTGGAGGGTTAACAACTTAAGTTTTCAGACCAAAAATTGGAAAAAAGAAGGGCTGCAAGGACAGCCAAGATTTTGGCCATACCCTTTCAAGTCTAGTGAGGACTCGGGATATAAGAGAATGTGTACAATAATATCCTATAACTCAGTTGTGTCCCAAATTTTCTGATCAAGGATATATTCTTTTGAAAATTTTTGAATCTCTCTAGACCTTTCACAGAAGTACTTTATGACATAAAATATCTGAAATGTACGAGAGGTTTTTCTGTGAATGATATGGAGAAAATCTTCAAGTGTATTTAATGAACTTGAAATACTTTAACTTAATATATCTGGTTTCATTTTACAATGAGCAAGGCAACTTTGACCTCACAATGAATATATCAGCCTTGGCAAGAATTCTGAGTTGTAGTTCTGTGATGTACATTTCAGCTAATGGTCTCTGTAATTAAGATGACCAATTGCTAATGTGGTTGGAGAGATTCCAAGAACTCTGATACAAAGCCTCCCAATTATAGTGCATTTCCCACTGCTGTCTGGGGGTATTAATGATTCTTTTCATTGGGTTTATTAAAATTCTTCACAAATCTGAAAACATTTCCATTTATAATGGAAGATATAGTATTTTATCTACATGTACAGTAAGGTACAGGAAATGAGAGAGACACTGCTCATCTCCAAGTACCCATAATAGTTATATCTTGTACTTCTTTATGTAATGCTATTTTCATAATTATATTTTATCTCACTTATATTGAGTGTTTATAAATGAATTCACAATATATTGATCGTTTTGTCAAGGATTAATGAATAAACCAAACAGAGGTGAAAGGCAAGGGCTAACACACATAGATGAATCAATTCTTTTTACATATACAGTGTCAGTAAGTAATAAGAAAGGTTCCTCACAATTATATTATTTTATTCTCCTTCTTTATTTTTGCTATTAGATTTTCCCCTTGGTGCTCATAAATGTTTATGGAACTAGATTGGATCATCAATATCGCAGCTGTAGTGAAAGATTATTTTAAAAGGCATTGTTCTAGTATTGACCTCAAACATAAATGTTTTAAATCATACAGTCTATCTTTAAATCTCCAGTGCTAAGTATAATGCATGATACTTAATATTGAGTCAATGTATGTTAACTGAGAGATTGCCTGAATAACTACTCTGCCCTTCAATTGGCTTTAATTGGAAGTTATTTGTTTGGTAATATGGTAGTATTTTGAAGAAAATTGAGGCATTCACAAGAATGTCGATATTTATACTTTCTCAGGAGTCAGAGCTTGGCTATTTGTTTTGTATTTTTGCATGAATTTTTCTTGTGTTTCAAGTATTGAGAGATTTTAAAAGGTACTTATTTTCATATTGTTGCTTTTTATTTGATCTGAATGTTTCTGTGACATTTGTTAAATAAATAATTTTGTGTTCATAAACACATATCGAAAAGAGAGACAAATCTATGTCTAGCAGATATGTATATAGTATTAACCAGTGAGACTATACCTCAGCATAATAATCTACATAGCTTTCCTTCTTTCAAAGTTGTCTGCATACATTAAGCACAAGCGAAACTAAAATAAGCAAATGTTAAAATCCATACCTAATTTCTCAGAGAAATCTTGTATTCTCTGCTATTTTTTCAATGACATAGAAGAATTCAAAATCTTAAATCAAAATTGCTAAAGAAATTCTGGGCTTTTCTCTGGACCAGGTTATATAATGATTTGGCAATCCAGAACAATTTCAGGAAACAGCAAAATGCGGACAGGTAGAGGAGGTATTGAGTCAATGAAGGAGGGAGAGATTAAATCTGAGAATTACCATGAAATCTTGTTTCTACAAAGACATATACTCTCAGTTAAAGGTCAGACTGGAAAACCTCAATGGCTAGAACAGAAAAAAAGTATGAATACTTGCATATTTTCGCAACAAACCCAAATAAAAATGAAAAGTGACTTCTCAGAAGATATGCCGTAAATTAATTGCTCACCTCAATACCATGTGCAGCTTGAATTTTTATTCTACCTGGTAGGCGTGGAAACTGGAAGCTGAGAGATGAAATTACAGTAGCCCTACATTTCTGTCAAAATGTCAATTATAGCAGAAGACTATAAATATTCTCCTCCTACAGACCTAGTCTCTGAATTCTTCCTCCAATGCAATTCAATCAAATATAAATGCAGAAAAAAAAATGCCAAATACATGCAAAAGAAAGCAGTGAACAACCATTTTAAACCTCAAAGATGTCAGATATAGAAATTATTAATGATGGAGTTAAAATAAGAAACATTAAAATTTTTTAGAAAACTATGATGGATAAAAACTGGCATTATACCCAATTAAACTTTGTGTTCTTATTCTTCTCCTTCAGAAGAAGATTTAAAAAATAAGAAAGTAGAGGGGCCTAAAGAAGTCAAAGTTCTTTTCAAGGAAAATTGTAGAACTCTGAAAAAAGAGGTCGTAGAGGACCTAAGAAAATGGAAAGACATTCCCAGCTCCTGGATAGGAAAAACCGACATTGTAAGATGGCCATGCTCCTAAAGTTGCTGTACCAATTTAATGCAATACCTATCAAACTAATACCAACATACATCCCAAACCTAGATAAATCATTCCTAAAATTTATTTGAACCAGAAAAGATCTAGAATAGCAAATGTAATCCTAGCCAACACAGACAAGGCAGGAGGCATTACAATTCCTGACTTGAAATTATACTACAAAGCTATTGAGATAAAGCCAGCATGGTACAGGCAACAAAACAGCACTGAGCATCAGTGGAATAGATTAGAAGATGCAGAACCCTTTATGAACACAGTCAATCACATTACCTTTGACAAAGGGTTAAAACATGCTCACTAGAAGAAAGATAGCCTCCTTAAGAAATGGCCCTGGCTCTCTCCATGCCTAAAACAAAAATGTGACCCAGGTCTATCACCATGCACTAAACTTATGTCAGAATGTATTATAGACTTAAACATTAAAACAGAAATACTAAAGGTTATGGAAAAGAAAATAAAAGGAACTCTTAAACACATAGATGTAGGTAAAGAGTTCATAAACAATAATCAAATCACATAAGTAATACCTGAGAGAATTAACAACTGGTTCTTCCTCTTATTGAGAAGTTTTTGCACATTAAAAGAAATTACCAAGAAAGTGAAAAGACAACCCACCTATTAGGAAAAATTCTTCAATGATAAGCACTCAGACAAAGGATTACTCTATCAAATTCATAAAGTGCTGAAGATTTTTTTACTTAAAAGTAACCCTTTTCCACTGCTGGTGGGAATGTAGACTGGTGCAACCATTATGGAAATTAGTTTGGAGACTCCTTAAAAAACTAGTACTGGAAATCCCATTCATGCCAGCTATTCCCCCTACTGGGAAAGGAAAACCTCATGTCATAGTGATATATGTGTACCTATGTTTGTAGTAGCACAATTTGTGATAGCCAAATCTTGGAAACAACAAAAATGCCTATCACCTGAGAAATAGATGAAAAAGCTGTGGTATTTTGTACAATGGATTATTACTCAGCTATAAAGAATGATAAATTTGAAACCTTTATATTCAAGTGGATGCTATTTGAAGATATACTCAAAATGAAATAAACTGGACACAGATGTATAAATATACTATAGTCACCCTAGTAAAAGAACTCAAAAGAATAAAAATAGAAAGGTATAACAGTTAAAATAAAATGAGAACTTAAGGAATACACAATGAAGATAGGGAAAGGATCAAAGCTAGGAAACATGACTGTGAAAGCCATACATTTATATGTACAAGATGGTTAAAGGAATGATCATGAGAATCTTCAGCAGGTTTTTGAAATCAGCAGTTAATTAGAATTCTCAACCTGAGGAACTATATATGCTGACACTTGTCAACTAAGCAACTGCACGGAAGATAGCAATGTGTAGTACTAGGGCCTGCCATTTTGGTCTTCTAAATATGTACTGCTTGTCATGTCATAGCAATTCCTGCCATAATATCTTTCAAGTAAATGTTTGCTTAAAAAAGAAAAGCCTAATAATTGAAAACAAGAGAAGATAAAAATGGCATAAGACTGTCCTACTACAATGGTATACATGGTTAGAATTCTAAATTTCTGTGTGAAAATATGTCGTTGCTTCTTTCCTGTTGTTAAAATTTGTTTTGTCTTCATATTCTGTAAGGACTTAAAGTGTAACATAAATACTTGATGGAAAATACCTATTCCATGTTATATCTAATATGTTTATATCCAGACATATAGTGAGGTTAAGCTCAACTGCCTATGTTGTACGGTAATAATAATAAGTTTCTGTTCTGGAGGATTAACAACCAAAAATTCGAGAAAAAGAAGGGCTGCAAGGATAGCCAACATTTTGGCCTTAGCCTTGCAAGGTCAGTGAGGACTCGGGACATAGGAGAACCTGTACTATGACATCCTGTAACTCAGCTGTGTTCCAAATTTTCTGATTAAGGAAATTTTGGGCTAACAGAGGAAAGTGATTGATGATGGAGTGTGTGCCTGTTTAGAGTTACAAGGAAAGAAAATATTCTCTCAGGATTTCACAGAGAGCAAACTGGTCAAGCAATGTCCATGACTTATCTACGAGGCTGACACTGACAAAGGATCTACCAGCTGTGCTTCAGGGTTTCAGGGTAAATCCTGAGGGGTTTTGGCTGACCTTCTCCGACATAAAAGCTACATTTCCTGTTAAATAGGTCTTGCTTTATCTTGGTCTTAACTAGTCTGCAGAAAAGTATGAAAATGAAGTATAAAAGGTATAGCCATGCTAATAGGCTGAGCTGTAAAAGGCACACGTCAACAACTTCTGACATTGTCAGTTCTACGGAAAATCCACTACTTTTGTTGATTACAGGACTACATTGGAATATTTTGCCAAATCCATGCAGCTACAGTATTTGAATTACAAAATGGAATGCCCTTCTCTGACAAAACAAACGAAAAAGGGGATGTAAATGAAAGACCATTTTGTGTACAGCTACTTTCTCTTAATTCCATGAATAGAAAGATTTGTTCTAACAGTACTTGTGGATAGGATATCATTTCTTCATCTTGTACTATGAACAAGTATTAAGAGGCCACCAATATGCAATGTATGAATTATTGAAACTGTGCTACTAGTCGGTTTTGAAAGTGTCTCATTGCTGTTTGTTTGTAAATAAAATTATTATAAAATATAGTTAAAAATTTATTATTTAGGACATTGTGTCACAGATATTTACTAAAGAGAAGTTTCTTGTTACCTGAACCTTTGAAGTTGCTTTATGCTTCGGGTTTTCCTCCATTTTAGTTTAGATTTGTTTTAATAATAACTCATTAACTAAAATTATTCTAGTGTAATATATACAACTTTGATTTGTCTAAATATATTTCTTTTCTACTGTTTCCTTGACTTCCTCTTGCTGAAATTACGATCACACAAAAATTCATTACCTACCCCCACATGGACTCTTTAAATTTTTTGTTTGTATTATCTAAACTTATGGTTCCCTGTTTATTGATGAAATTATCTTTACTGGTTTCTACAATGTGATGGAGCAGCACTCTACATATTATGATTATTATCACCATTTATTTTATTAGTAATAATGGGTACTGCTTCACTAATCAAGGCTTGAATCATGCTACATTTATGGACTCATGAATATAAAACATCAGTATTTTTATTTTTGTGGTGGGTTACCTTCACTTTCTTTTGTTTGGTCTGGGTGAGTAAATTATGTGATCCTTGCATTGTTTTTGCTATTTGTGAAATGAGTGCTTTGTATTTTATAGATTTGAGTTACATATGAAAATGTGGCTTTCTTGATAAGATTCTCTAAATTTAGAAAGTTTTAGATTATCTAACAGTATATTTCTTATTTCACCTTATCATAGCAACACACAATTAAATCTTTGCATGGGACTAAAGAGAAAGAATCCCACTTCTTCCTAAAAATAATCAATATAGGATAAAAGAATTCAAATAAATGGGAATGAATTTATAAATAAAAGAGAAATGAAAACAAATCTTTTAAGCAAGTGGAACAGTCATTACTGCATTTAGTGACATTATATTTATTCTAAATTCAATTATTTCTTTGGTCTTTAGTGTGTGGAAAGATTTCCGTGCTCTTTGTATAAGATTCTTTTTTTACAGTTTTAAGTCATATTAGTTGAACAGATTCAATATTTGATACATTGCATATTGTTTTCTTAGTGGTTATTTGTTGTATAAGGTACGGACATGATATTCTGTTCACAAACACTATTAGAGAAAATCCCTCTATTCATTGAATTAAGAGAAGATAGCTGTAAAACTATCTTTTTTACAGCTGATTTATAGTACAGTTTCAATAATTAATACTTTTTTACATTGTTGTTTTCCTAGTGGTTATCCATAGTACAAGAAGCAGATAAGATATCCTGTTCAAACACTATTAGTGCAAATCTTTCTTCTCATAGAATTACAGAAAAGCAACTCCATATTTATCCTAACTGTTCTGTCTATACCAATACAGAATGGTCCTTTCTTTGTATCCCCTTTTTTGTTTAGTTCTGTCAGAGATGGGTATTCTATTGGCATTTAAATACTATAGGTACTGGAATTCAACAAAACACTCCAACACAGTCCAGCAGTCCACAATAGTAGTGGGTTATCCACTTAAGTTGTGGACTAGAGCCATTTACAGCTCAGCATATTATTACAGCTTTCCTTTATATACCTTGTTATTATACTTTTCTGCTGGATGGTTAAGACCAAGTTAAAGCAAGACCTATATAACAAGAGATGTAACTTTTGTATCTCATAAGATCATTCAAGTCCCTTCAGGGTTTACCCTGTAACCCTGTACCTCACTCTGTAGATCCTTTGTCAGTATCAGCCATGTGGATGAGTCATTGCTTGAACAGTTTGCTCTCTGAAAGACTGAGAGAAAGTTTTCTCTCTATGTGACTCTCCTTAGGCACACAGTAGATCATCAATCCAATTCCTTTGTGGCTACATAATCTCCTTGATCAGAGGGCACAGCTGAGTTTCATGATGTTACAGCACAGGTTCTTTTATGTCTTAAGTCTTCACTGATCTTGAAAGACTAGGGCCAAAATGTTGGCTGACCTTGCAGCCTTTCCATTTCTCCAATTTTTGATCTGCAAACTTAGGTTGTTAACCATCCAGAAGAGAAGCTGATTGTTATCCTGCAACATGCAGCTTGGTTTACCCTAACTATTTGTCTAAATATCAAACATCTTAGGTGTGACGTGGAACAGATACTTTCCTTAAGTATTGATGTATCGAATTCTAAGTCCTTACAGAATATGAGAAAAAAATAGTATATATTATTACACAGAAATTTAGAAATCTAACTATATAGAGCCTTGTAGCAAAAGAGTCCTGTAACATTATTTTCCTTGTGTCTTTTTTTTTCTCTATTGCCCCCCCAAAAAAACCTTTTACTTGTGAGACAGTATGGTAATAATTGGTATGTCATGACAGGAAGCATGTATTTAGTAGACCAGAATGGCAGGCATTCCAAGTGTGACCCTTCTATTACACATTGGTATCTTCAGTGCAGTTTCTTGGCTCACAGATATCAGGTTGAGAATCCTACTATTTAACTGCTACTTTTATAAATCTGCTGATGTTTCTCGGGATCTTTGCCTTGCCCATCTTATGTGTACAAATGTATGGTTTTGTCCCTGTCCTGTGTATAAGATTCTTGGTTGATTATAAAACCATCTTATAAAATAATCTAAAACAATCTCAATTATTTGATCCTTTTTGAATTACAAACTGAGGAACATTGTTTTTTTATTTAGTAAGGAAAGGAGCATTAAATTTTTTCTTAGAACCATTACAAAATTATCTTTCTTTAAAAACATAAGATAATTGATACTAAATATTGCTTTGTTCTAAAGGGAATAATACTACCACTAACACTACATTTCATGAATATATTGCAAGTGTTTTAAACAAGATTAAGCAAAGAAGTTGTTCTTATATATTTAATCTAAGTTATTATCTATATAACAAATCTATATGCTACCTTATATGTATTTTTTTAAATCCTGCAGTAAGACAAGTCATTCTGAATTTTTTACTAGATAAAATATACAACATTGAACCACAGCATTTACAAAAACTTTCATGCTCACTGTTATGACTAAATTATTACAGATTGTCTGCTGTATTTTAAAAATAGTTTTTTGGTACATGTTTGCATTACATACTGTCTGCTTTAGTTGTGTGTTGCTGGTATATGTGCATAAGGCAACTTTGATTTTAAGATGCACAGTTCTTTTTAGGTTTAAAATCTTCGTAATAACAATACATCTCACAGTCAGTGAATTATGATAATTATGTTGCCAGAGTTTTTTTTTCTAAATAGGCTAAAATGTAATGTGCTAATATACCTTTCACAATTGAGAGTATACATTTAACAGAATACAGAATATCAAGACCACTCAGAATGTAACAGTTTAGAAGAAACTTCCTGTTGTCCAATAATAATGGTCTTCCTCTTTTTTTCAAACATGTAGAGTCAAAAAGATACTTTTCTTCTAACCACCTTAGGGGTTCCTCCATTTATGTAGGGCTGCACTAACAAAGTTATAAAGCCAAGTCATTAAAGAACAATAATGCATTGTCCATAGTTCTGGAGCTCAGGGTCTGTGATCAAGGTGACTGATCAAATGTGATAAGGTTCATGTATCAAGTCAAATCGTGAAAAATCACCCTCACAAGGTGCTTTTCTTCCTATGAGCATGTCTGCCTCTCCCATAATGCAGCTTTTATAAAGATACTACTCCTGTTGCATTAGGAACCCATTCCACTCCACTATGACCTCATATAGCATGTATGCACAAAGCCTTACTTACAACAAGGGTCCTCCTCTGAGGTTAGGACCTAGAGATTGGAACCTTGATAGATGGGAATACACAGTTCAACTAATAACTGTAACTATAGTCTTATCCATGTATTTTAAGCAAATGTGTTAACGAATGGGGCCCTTCCATAAGATATGCTGTTATTTTTTAACAATTTTTGATCTCTGTCCATCTTGCTTTCTGGAAGAGGGCTATTCTCTTAGGATCTGAGGATCAAGAGCAGAGCAGAAGTTGGTTAGAGTGATGAACAGGATTGCACCAGGGTGCCTATTACTTTATAAGGCATCCTTGCCCTATTAGCCTTGTGTTTAAGAAGCTATTCTTAAGTACATTCTTCTACTCCCAGTCAAACATGATTTGACTTGATATATTGAACCTTGGTAAATGTCAGGATCTTAACCTCACATTTACTACCTGTAAGCCATTCATGAAAGTCTTGAATGTTAAACTTCATTTTTCCATTTATAAATGCTAAGCCCAATTTTCCCATTTATAGAGCTATTTCAGTTCTGTTATTGAAAGCTTGACTGTATGCACATCTTTGGCTTAGTAGTGACTTACAGTGGTTTATTCTGTGCTTGTGGAGTTTTGCTTTTGAGTACAATTTTGGAATAAATATTATTGATCTTTAAATTCTCTAATTTTGTTAATTTTATTGAAAAAATGTAAAAATTTGAAACAAACAGGTATTACCACCATATGATAGTACTTATTCCTTAATTTTCTTTACAAACTTGCCAGCTCAGCAGTTTAATTGCCTTCTTGGCAAGTGCAGAGATCCGAGTTCAATTCTTAGTACTGTAAAACTAACTAACTAAATAATAAATGATAAATAAACTTTTATTTCGTACCTTCCTGGTGCCAGGCCCCTGGGATATATTATGCTAAGAAATGGAGATGGGGAGTGAGCCAAATAATAGAGTACTTGTTCCTGCCCTAAAACATTAACCCTCAACTTGAATGGGAAAGGTTAAAGAGCAAAAGTGATTTTGGTGATGTGCTACACATGATATCGTGTATCTAGGAATGTCTGAAGTTGAGAAACTGTCCTTTTAAAGAAGCAAAATTTAAATACCACAATCTATCTGGACCAAGAAAATGCTGAGATGGCAAAATGTGAGAATGCTTGCCACTCAAACTGTTCACATTTAACCCATTGCACTTCAGTGTAAATTTCCTTTGATGGTTTTTGAGCACATTAATTTAATAAGAGTTTTAATAATAAAATCTCATCTCTATCCCTAAGTATATGTTCTAAGACTTTGGTTAAAAAGGCTTTATTTGTTAATTACAGTTATAATTTTTCTTGAGCATTTTATTCTAGGATAAATTCCATTAATACTGTATATAAATCACTTTCTTATTTTAAGAGTAGTTATTTTCTATGGCTAACTTTAAACATCATTATTTCTGCCTTTAACTTCTAATAGACATTTTTCATTCTTATTTTCACAGCAGAACTATGGCGTTAAGCAGACACTGCTTACCTTTTGTGTTGGCATGGTAATACTTGGTTCTTTAATGTTAGAATTCGAAGTAATGTTGGAAGTAAGGAAGTTTTCAACTTGACAAGCTAAACCTTGTCTTTGACCATTTTACACTCAGTAATAACTATTTCAATGATCATTTCTCAGAATGAAAACTTGCAAGTAACAAATGTGTCATAGTATTTTTTGCAGAAGGCATTTTATGCTGTCTAAATTAAATTACTGTATAGTTAGTAAAAGTGAAGTTAGGTTACTTTTCAAATAAGAATATTGTAGAAAGTGAAAGTGTTATTGATAGCTTGGTAACAGACCAGTAGGTGACTAAACACCTGTACTTTATTGATGGATAATACCTTTAAGGAAATAATGTACAGTGAAAGAATTTCAAGCTCATATTTGTATTATTTTAATTTTATTTAGGGCCAGTGTTCCTCTTCTGCACTGGGTTAAGTTTTCAGTTACATGGAGAACTTTGACATGAAGTCCAACTGTTTACAGAATGAATATATACGTACATGCCAGTGATCAATAGCACCCTTGTCCTCCCACCAAGGTAAGACACATTTAGGTAATACAAAAAGCATTTTTATCTATACTTCAAAATGCTTATGACTCATAACTACTAGCAATAAGTTTGCTTTCAAAATTAACTGATGATTAATGTAGATCCTGTGTTTGAATTATTGTGCCTTATTTTATTACTGTTTATTTGTAATTACATGGTCTATAACCAAAAATAGCAAAAAGAAGTATGCTAGTTTTCTAGCTTACAGATAGATTAATCACTGTTTACTTTTCTTTCAGTATGAAGAATGTCTAAAATATTTTCTGGCATCTAGTGCCTTGGAGGAAAACAATAAAAGGATTAGAGAGTTTATTTTGTTAGATATTAAAGTATTTGCAACTCCGAGATATACTGACTATGCTCTATTGAATTTCAGTAATTTCTTTTGCTTGTCATTCATAACGGAAGTCATTTCTGAACTTACTTGCAGTTTGAGCAAGCACCCATGGGTGCACTGGAGCCATGCAAGCATTTCTGTTGGCTCTTGGATTACTGCATTAATGTACTGTGCTATAGAGGCTTCAGTTCATTTCTCTTAGTCACACTGGCATGAATTTAATGCTTTCTTTCATACAAATTAATGTTTTATCATCATAGTTCCAAAGAAAACAATAAATTTATGTATTGACAAACTACCAACTGTTGATTGATGGAATTTAAAAAGAATGAAGAGAATAATATCTTATGTAGTATTTTTGTTTTTGAATATTGTCATGCATAGCTCAAGGCATTTAATAATGTCCTCTAATTGTAATTTGCTCAAGCATCAATTTTGTGTGTGTGTTTTAGGACAGGGTCTACAGGGTTTTACTGTGTATATCGGATTCACAGTGATCTTTCTGTTTATAGTCTCCCAGGTGCTGGGATTACAGGCACATGCCACCATACCCAGTCTCAATTGCCATCTCAGGGCACCCCAGGAGCAGGGCCGGGACAGCAGGGCCAGGTATAAAACTCCCTGCCCCTATGTCTGCCTAAGCAGGTGCTTTAATCTGCTGAGCTATTTGGCCGACCCTTCATGCATCTATTGTGCAAGTATTTATTGACCTCTATCTCATGTTAGATATAAAACTTTTCAAGGATGGGGACAAATGTATTCACAGATGTATCTCAACTTTTACTGTGTTTAATATGTTAAGATATATACCTACCATTACTAACAATGATTTTCTTTGCAAAGTTATATAAACAATGTTACAGCCTTTTTATTAGTTTGTATTTTCAAAACTTTCTCTAAAGAACTCTTCCTTAAACAACTTTTACCACTGTTATGTACTGACAAACTATCAACTGTTGATTGATGGAATTTAAAAAGAAATGATGGATTTTACCATGACTCACTCTCACTAGTGAAGGACAATTACTTAAACATAGTTGCCCTCACTTTATTCATCTTTGAATTGTTACCATAGTACTTTACCCCACAGTGCGTTATCATAAGAAATAAATGAAATTACCAGTGAAATATTTAGCATTCCCTATGAAAATGGAGTAACTGCTCAGTAAATTTTGTTAAAATGTCTTGTGCTTTATGGAGAAGTTAAAGAGTTGAGTTTGAGAAAGAAAGATGATTGTTTTCTTGTTGTGAGGTTGGCCTGGTTATTTGCATTTTAACAAATTGTACAAGTTGTATGGTTGAAAGGTTTTGTGGAAAGGTCTATCCCATGGAGATGATGGGATCTTCCTACATGAAGATGGAGAAAGTGAAATTATGAGTAACAGTAATAACTGGTGAATTTCAGGTCACTTTCAAAGTTTGGGGACAGTGTAAAACAGTTTACAGTCCTTTTGTGCTTTCATCAATAAAATTAAGTGATAAGAGACATTTGTTATAAGTAGTTAAAGTTCCACTAATAGGAGAAAAACAGGAAAAGAACATTCAGAGGGATAAGGCTGCTCAAAGTCACTTTAGAAAACATATATTCTATGTTCTCCATCAATAAATATGACAGTAAAAGTGGTAAAAGTCTAAAAACAAGATGTTTGGAGAAGAGTTACAATAGGTCTCTGAAAATTAATAAAGATGTTTGGAGAGATAGACGTATACTAACCAATGATTCATGTTGTGCCATTGAAAATTTTAAGACATTCCCGAGATAGTAGTAAGGCAAAAATACCACTCTTGGCCCAGCATGCTGTGCCAGACCCGGTGGGCTGTTCTGACTCCACCCCATCCCCAGGGTGCGATAAGCAGCGACTGAGACTGGATGTGGTAGCACGCACCTCTAATCCCAGCGCTTGGGAGTCTGAAAACAGGAGGATCACTAGGAGTCCGATCTACGCAGAGACGCTGCAGACCCTGCACTAAATACATTTCAAAAATTAATAATACCCATCTTAAGTTTTTCTTAAATATTAACAAATTAAGTAAAATTAATAAATTTTAAACTTTATTTAATAACAATAAGCTACTCCAGTGCTTTCTAAAATGATTGGTTACTCATTTGAAAAAGAAATAAGAAATTTGATTGAAAAATTTATATGAAATGTCAAGGTATTAAGAATACCAAGGACATTTTGAGAAAGAAGAATGTAATACAAGGCTGCACAGCTTCTAATTTAAAGTTTTATTATAAAATGATAACAATCAAGAAAGAGAAATGGCTCCAAGGCTGGGATGGACCACAGTTGTACTGAATAAACATTCCATAAATAGATCGAAAACTTACCACTAAAGATTTGCAGTTCCCATTCTGCATCCTTGATGTTATAGGCATTTGAGGTTTTACTCATTTGGTGCACAATTGTGTCTTTTTAAAATTTATATATATCCAGTTGTTTCTGCAACATTTTTTGAAATGCTTTTTAAAAACTTCCTTGTATGTCTTTGCTGAAAATAAATTACTTAATAAATTCTTCATGTAAACCCCATAAAAAAATAAAATGAATGGTTACTGTGGAGAATGGGGATCTGTACAAAAAGAAAAGACCAGGAGAAATGGTAAAATTAGAAGTCAAATGGCTTGGTGCCACATATCTGGAAAAAAAGAAGGAAAGGGTACAACAGAGCATTTTGTCTGTTTGTATCATTGCTGAGAGCTAACCTTGACCTCACGGGTGTGGACAGTAATGAGATTTTTTCCCCCCTTTGGAAACTTCTTTATTATATTAAGGAAATGCATTTTAATTTACAGCTTTACAAAAGTTAACAAAAACTTATCAAAAATCCCTTTTAACTTTTATAGGAATGATTATATTTTGTCCTTTGAATTCTTTGTCTTTTTAATTAAGTTTATTGGCATATTTTAGATGTACATAATGACCACATCCATCACAGGTGATGTTTTGATTCCTTCCCCTGCAACCCCCTATTCTTCCTTCAGCCCCTCTTCCCCTCTCTATTTACAAAACTTTGTTTCCATTTTATCCTTTACTTAATCTGTTTTTTTCTTTTTCTTTCCTCACTTTCCCACCTCCTCCTTCCTAGTTACTTTTTCTTTTGAGCAATTTCTTCCCATTTTGTGATCCCTATTATATGTTTTGGTCCTTATTTATTCTTGCAAGTTGTCATACCAGGGAGACAATGCAGTGTTTACACGTGTGAGTCTGATTTCTTTATGTAAGAATATGATCTCAAGGTGCTTTCATTTACCTAGAAATGTCTCAATTCAATCTTTTATAATTGCACAGTAGTATTCCTTTATGTATACATAATATTGTATGTGTGTGTATATATATATATATAGTATTGTATAATACATATATAGTATTGTATAATATATAGTACTTCTCTATCTGTCTGTCTGTCTGTCTATCTGTCTTGCTTTTTTCTATTCCTTGGTTAATGGGCATTTGGGTTACTTTCAAGCTTAGCTACTACAAACTCTGATGCTATAAACATGCATTTACGTATGTCGCTGTGGTACGATACTTCTAATTTTTTCCAGAAGACACCCAGGAGAGATATAGTTGCATCAAGTGGTACCTCTAAATCTAGATTTCTGAGGAATCTTATTTATTTATTTATGGAACCAGGGATTGAACTCAGGCCCTCGCGCTTGCCAGGGAGGCGCTTATTCTACTGAGCCATCTCCCTGGCTCCACTGAGGAATCTTTATGTTGACTTCCACAATGGCTGCACCAGTTTCTGCTCCCATTGGCGGCAGAGGCAGCTTTTTCCCTGCAGCCCCTCCAGCTTTTGCTATTGGTTCATTTTTTTGATGATAGAAATGCTTTCTAGAGTGAGATAGACTCTCAGCATTATTTTAATTTCCATCTCTAGTTACCAAGTCATTTTGAACAGTTTTTGATGTTTATTGTCCATTTGCATTTCTTCCTCTGAAGTGTGTGTTCATCTCAGATGTGCAGTTTTGGACTGAGTCTCTATATCTGAGGGACTCTTAGTTTTTATTTCCATTCTTTACCTGGTCTATAAGTCCCTTGTTTGAAGGACAAGTGTTTAAATTCTTTTCCCAGTCTGGGTTATCTTTTCACTCAATTAGTGATTTACTTTCCTGTGGAAAATCTTTCTAAAATGGTGATATTCTAGTCATTGGTTGTTTGTACTATTTCCTATGCAATTGGGGGTTTCATTCATTAAATCTTTGTGTATACTTATGTCTTTTAAAGTTCTGACTATTTTCTCTTCCAGCAGATTTTTCTGTTTTAATACTTATGCCTCTGATCCATTTTTATTTTTGTTCAGTGTCTGATTCTAGACATAAGGCTTGTTTTAGTTTTTTTCATATTTTTATTGAGAAACAAAGAGCAATGAGACATTTTCAAATCAAATTAATAGGACAGTTTCAATAATTAATATATTGCATATTGTTTTCTTAGTGATTAATTGGTATATTTGAGGGTTTTTTATTTTTTACAAGATGCAAACAAGATATTCTATTTATAAACACTATTAAAACAAATTCCTCTATTCATTGAATTAAGAGACAGTAGCTGTATATCTATATTAACAATTTTGAATACACAGACACAAAATGGTGATTGATTTGTATCCCCTTTTTTGTTTAGTTTTGTCAATTAAATATTATAGGTGTGTGAGTTCAGCAAAAAAACTCTCAAATATTCCAGTAGTCCATAATAGTATTGGGTTTTCTGTATGTCTGGCAATATCAGAAGTTGTTGACTTGAGACCTTTATAACTCAGCATAATAATATGGTTTTACTTTTTATATTTTGGTTTACTACTTTTCTGCTGGATGGTTAAGACCAAGATAAAGCAAGTCCTATGTAACAAGAAATATAGCTTTTGTATCTGATTAAGGTCAGTCAAATTCCCTCAGGATTTAACCTGAGACACTGAACTTCAGTTTGTAGATCCTTTGTGTCAGCCATGTGGATGAGTCATGGTCATTGTTTGACCAATTTGCTCTCTGTGAAAGCCTGAAAGAGTTTTCTCTCCAAGTTACTCTCTTTAGGCACACTCTACATCTTCAATCATTTTCCTCTTTGGCCCCATAATCTCCTTGATCAGAAAATTTGGGAGTTACATGATGTTACAGTATAGGTTCTCCTATGTCCTGAGTCTTAATTTATCTTGAAAGGCTAGGGCCAAAATGTTGGGTGTCCTTGTGGCTCTACTTTTTCTCTAATTTTTGGTCTGCAAACTTAGGTTATTAGCCCTCCAGGAGAGACGCTTAATGATATTATTATCCTATAGCATAGGCAGTTGAGCTTAATCTCATTATCTGTTTGAATATCAAACATCTTATACATAACATGGAACAGGTATTTTTCACCAAGTACTGATATGTTAAACTTTAAGTCCTTGCAAAATATAACATAAAAAAATTAAAATATATTTTAGAAATAGCAATAAACAATTATATGTGTTTACACATAAGTTTAGAAAACCATATGCAGCACTATAGCAGGACAGTCCTGCATCACTCCTTTTCCTGTCTCCGGCCTTCTTTCACCACCCCCATCCTTTTTTTTTTTGTTTTGTTTTTTATTTTTATTTTTATTTTTGTTTTATTGAAATACAAATATCAATGATACAGTTTTAAGATACCTTGACAAGATGGATTTCATAAATTAATACATTGCAAACTGTTTTCATAATGTTTTGGTATCATAGAAGGTGCATACATATTATACTTACAGACATTATTATACCATGTGTTTCTTATCAGTAAATTAAGAGAGTGTAGCTGTTTTTGCATGTTATTTTTTATACCTGAATTACATCAAAGATTCAATAATTAATACTTCTACCTTGTTATTTTCCTAGTGGTTGTCCATAGTACTAGAAGCCAACATAATATCCTGTCCAACTACCATTTTTTTAAAAAAATTTGTTTTATTCAAGTACAAATATCAATGAGACAGTTTTAAGATATCTTGACAAGATGGATTTGGTAAATTAATACATTGCAAACTGTTTTCATAATGTTTTGGTATCATATAAGGTGCATACATGATATTATACTTACAGACATTATTATACTGTATGTCTCCAATCATTAAATAAAGAGAGTGTAGCTGTTTGCATATCTTATTCTTTATACCTGAATTACATCAAAGATTCAATAATTAATACTTTATAACTTGTTATTTTCCTAGTGGTTGTCTATAGTACTAGTTCACAAATCAGAGTTGGAGAAATAGAAGAGCCACAAGGCCAGCCAACATTTTAGCCCTAGCCTTTCAAGGTCAGCGAAGACTCAGGACATAGGAGAACCTGTACTGCAACATTATGAAACTCAGTTGAGCTCCAAATTTTCTGAACAAGGAGATTATGGAGCCACAGAGGAAAGAGATCGAAGTTCTATAGTGTGCCTGGGGAGAGTCACATGGAGAGAAAACTTTCTCTCAAGCTCTCACAGAGAGCAAACTGGTCAAGCAAAGGCTGTGACTTATCCACATGGCTGACACAGACAAAGGATCTACAGAATAATGTACAGGACTACAAGATAAACCCTGAGGGGACTCACTGTTCACTAAGAAACATAAAATACATGTGTTGGCATATAAGTCTTGCTCTATCTAGGTCTTAACCATCCAGCAGAAAAGTATAAAAATGAGGTATACACTGCAGGGCCATAATAATAAGTTGTGCTGTAAATGGCTATGGTCAACAACTTCAGATAAGTCACTATTGTTTGGAATGCTGGACTGTGTTGGATTGTGTCGTCGAGTTCAGGCACCTAAATTAGTTGAATGACAATGGAGTGCCTATCTTTGACAGGTGTAGACAAAGGAAGGGCTATAGAAAGGAAGAATCATGATGTGTGTGTATGGACAGTACAGTTGGGATAAACAACGCTGTGCTTCTACATAATCCTATGAGAGGCAAGATTTACACTAATGGTGGTTGACAGGATATTATGTCGGCTTCACCCCCATCCTTTTTAAACAAACATCTTCCCAAGAAACAGCCCGGCAGCAACTGGCATGTCATGACAAGCAGCACCTATTCCAAAGACCAGAATTACAGGCACTCCCAGCTTGAACCCACTACTACAAATTGTCCCCTTCAGTGCAGTTGCTTAGTTCACAGGTATCAGCATTTGTTTTAGTTTTTGACACTTGGAAAGCCAGTTTTTCCAGCATCATTTATTACAGAGGATATCTTTATTCCAGTGAACACGTTTGGCTTCTTTGCCAAAGATCAGGTGACCCTAGAGGAGTTTTGAAAGAAACAGGTAGGTGTTGGTCCTTTCACTTAGTAAATACACTATTTATTTTATATATTTGGTATGTGTTCTCACTATGAAGCTCACACTTGTGATGATCCTCCTGTTTTCAGTCTCCCCAGTGCTGGGATTACAGGCATGGGCGCCCACACCCAGCCCCTGTCTGTGGCTCAGTGTACTCTGGGGGCAGGGATGGCATGACATGTAGAACCAGAGATCAAACCCTGGTCCCTGGGCTTGGCATAGCAGGCACTTTGTCCACTGAGCTATCTCTCTGGCCAATAAATACGTATTGAACAACTACTGTATTCTAAACACTTCTGTAAGCTCAAGATTCTGTGATAGACAAAAGAGTTAAAGGGAGGTGCCTCAAAGAGCCTATGAGTTACCTGGAAAAACAAGTCTACTGATTCACAAATAAATAAAAATTTAAAAAAATTAAGTCCTGATTGTTAAAAAGTACAGGGAACTAATAATGAAATAAGTCAGGGATTAATTAAGATATTTGTTACATCTTAAGAGACCTTGAGAGATTTTTATGTGTACCTCAGTGATGAAATATTCCTTAGAAGAAACACAGGACAGACTGTGCAAAGAGTTTCAAGGAAACAAAAATAATCACCTTTATTATAAGACTTTACAATATGTTTTACAAAATAAATGAATTATTTATATAACTGGAGTATACTTACCTATTCTGGAGAATGGCCAAGTGCAGAAGAAGTTGATGACTTGGGACATAAAGTTGTAAATGACTGGGAGATGGAGATGAGATCAGAGGCAACAACAAACCAACTGATCTGTGGCAGGGAAAGGCAATTTCTTTCGTCTAGAGGAGAAAAGCTAAGTGTATGGTACAGATGCAGATAGGTTAGTACTTTTGTCAATATGCGAATCAATTCCATTTTGTTTTATATTTTGTCTCATTTTTTTCACTGTTTACTGTTTTATTCCAACTCAGGTAGGTAGAGGGATATTTGAAATGTTCACCAGGAATTGTGGCTGATATATTTAAGCTTCTAAATGAATTACATTAAAACTTCTCCCATGAGTAAGAAAATAATTTTAATGTAAATTCTGGCACACTGAGTAGAATTTATGTTTTAGTTTCACCTTATATCTATTTCCATTTTTATTTTTTATTAGTACATGTTTCCAGTATATAATACCTTAGGGCAATTGGTACATGTACGTGCCACATCTGAATTCTTTCTTCAATCCTTTCCCCTTGCATCTTCCCTTCTCTTCATCTGTTAATAACTTTCCCATATGAGAAAGATCTACCTTCCTACTTTATTATCTATCCTTCATTTTGCTCATTATTTGTATTTGGGGGTTCTCATGTAATAGAAATCATGTGATGTTTAAGCTTGGGTGTCTTGTTTACTTCACTTAACATGGTCTTAAGGCACATCCATTTTCCCAAGATGTAGCAAGTTTATCCTTCTTTATGGCAAAGTAGTATTTTGCTGTGCATTAATGCCACATATTCTTTACCTGTTCATCTGTTTGCAATCATATCAGCCACTTCCAAGATTTAGCTATTATGAATTTTGCTGCTACACATAGAGGTATGCATGTGTCACTGTTTCATGATGACTTTTAACTCTTTTAGGAAAGTTATTAGAATGGGGATAGTTGAATCAAATGGGTATTCTAATATTAGTTTATTAAGGGAGCTCCACACTGATTTCCTTCTTAGGGGTCGTAGGTTACCTTTCTAGCAACAATGTAAAAGTGTCTTTATTTTCCTGTAGCCTCACCAGCATTTGTTATTGGTTGACTTGTTGATGATAGCCATTCTTTCTAGAGTGAGATGAAATATTAATATTTTAAATTTGAATTTTCCTGATTGCCAGAGATGAGGAACATCTTTTTATCTTTTATTGATCATTAACAATTTTTTCTTCTGAGAAGTGACTATTCATTACATTTGTCCAATTTTGACTGAATATTTTATTTTAGGGGATCTAATTTTGTGAGTTCTTTATATATTTGAAGCATTACTCTTCCATCTGAGGAACAGCTGACCAGAACATGTTCTCATCGTGTACGTTCTCTTTTCATGTTGTTAGTTGTTTCCTTTGCTATATACACACAACTTTTAATTTGATATAAATCCATTTGTTGATTTTTGTAATGTTTTTTGAGAAAGTGAATTGCTGTTCAGAATGTCTTCAGGCATTTTATCTATTCTATGTACCATAAAATGAAATGTTTTCATTTTAATATTTAGATGTTGGTCCATTTTGATTTTGGTTTAGTAAACCATGAGGGACATGGGTCTAAGCTGTATGCAGATAGCCAAATTGCCCAGCACCACTTATTCTTCCAGTGCATGTTCTGGGCCCCTTTGTAGTGTCCAGGGTTATTTATGCATGCTCTTTCTTCCCATTGTTCTTTATATCTGTTTTTAGGTCAGCAGCATGTTGTTTTTATTACAGTGTCTTTGTAACACAGCTATAAATTACATTGTGATGTCTCCTGCTTTGCCCTTATTACAAGGGATTACTTGTGAAATTGTAGGTTTCTTCTTGTTTATTACACAAAATTGCTGGTGAAATCATAGGTTTCATCTTATTTCATATGAATTTTAGAACTATTTTATCTAGTTCTATGAAGAATGGTGTTTGCATTTTGATTGAGATTATTTTATATCTGTGTATGAACTGTTGGAAGCATGACAATCTTGCCAGGGGTAGGACTCTGTTTTCTGGGGTGTGTGTGTGTGTGTGTGTGTGTGTGTGTGTGATCTCCTTTTATAAAAGTACTATGGTTTTCATTGTAGAGGTCTTTCAGTTTGCTGGTTAGGTTAATTCATAAGCATTTATTTTTCCTCGGCGCTATTGTGAATAGTGGCTTGTTTCCATCAGTTCATTATCCTTGTACTGTTGACTTTTATGTGTTGATTTTGTATTCTGCTACAATACCAAATATGGATATTATTACCATCTAGGAATCTTTGAGAATTTGTTTTTTATGTAGAGGCTCATGTTGTCTGTAAATAAAGATGACATGACATTTTCCTTTCTTATACATATTCTTTTTCTTTTTTCTTTTTCTGATTTTTCCTACTAATGTTTTATTTACTGGACAAGCTAGTATTAGTGGACATCGTTCTCTTGTTCCTGATTTCAGAAGAAAAGCTTTGAGCTTTTCCATGTGTTATGTGATATGGACAGTGGTTTAGTGACAAATGGATTTTTCAGAGTGAGGTAAGTTCTGTTTAAACCTATTCTTTCAGTGTTTTATCTTATAAATGATTGTTGGAGTTTCACAAAAGGTTTTTTTTGTATTTATTAAGATTATTGAGTGACTTTTGTACTAGGTTTTGTTTATATGGTGTATTATATTTGTTGACTTGTGTACAATAAACTGTGTCTGAATTTCTAGAATGAAGCTTAATTGATCATCTTTTGATGATTTGTTGCTTTCTGTTTTCCCCTACTTTGTTGGGTATTTTTGCATCTATGATCATAGGAGAACTTGATCCATAATTCTATCTTTTGATTGGATCCTTGTCTGATTTTGAATCAAGCTAACTTTGGGCATACTCTTCTTTCCATTTCCTTAAAGAGCTCAAGATTTACTGCTGTTTGATCTTGCACAGTGTCCTCATAAAATTTATTCATGAAACTATCTAGATCTGGGATTTATTTTTTAACTAAGGAAGATTTCCTTTTTCTTTTCTTTTCTTTTCTTCTCTTTTCTTTTCTTTTCTTTTCTTTTCTTTTCTTTTCTTTTCTTTTCTTTTCTTTTCTTTTCTTTCTTTTTGCAGAACTGGGGACTGAACTCAGGCCCTTGTGCTTGTCATGAAGCACTTATTCAACTGAGCTATCTCCCCAGCCCCCAGGAGTTTGTTATTACTATTTCAATTTATTTGTTATTTCATTTTAAAGTTTTTTTTTTATATCTTCTTGGTGGAGTAGGATAATTTCTAAGAATCTAGGGATTTATTTATTTATTATAAATCCTCCATTTTATTGGTGTACAATTTTGTGAATTGTTTGCAAATAATCATATGGATTTCAGGAGTATCTGTTGTTTTTTCACCTTTTTTCATTTCAGTCTTTTTTTTTTGTCTTTTGGTTACAGTTAACTAAGGGTTTGTTCATTTTATTTCTTTGGAGAACCTGATTGCCACTTCATTGTTTCTTTATATTTTTTAGTCCCAATTTTATTAATTTCTGTTCTAATAATTTCCTTCTTGTTAGCTTTAGATTTTGATTGTTCTTGTTTTTCTAGAATGTTGAGTTACATTACTAGGTTATTTACTTGAGCCCACTTTTTTGATGAGGGCCTTCTCCTCCTAGAACTGCTTCCACGGTGTTTTCATTGTGTGCCGTAAGTGCTGATATGTTGTGTTAGTGGTGTTCTTTAATTTTGAGAACTGCCATATTTCTTCCTTAATTCATTACATATCCCATTGATTATTCTAAAAGCTATTATTTAATTTACATGAGTTTGCATTATTTATGTGGTGTCTTCCGTCATTGTGTTATTATCTGATAATGTGTACTATACAATTTTGATTGTTTTAAATTTCTTTAACCATACTTTTGAGGGATGTATTGGTCTATTTTGGAGAACATTTTATGTGCTGCTGAGCATAATGCATATTCTATTTATGTTGAGTGAAACACTAAACATTTATTAAGTCCATTTTTGAATGTTTGTTCAACTCTGACAGTTCTTTTTTGATTTTTTTTTTTTTTTTTTGGCCTAGCCAATTTATTTATGATAGTGGGCTATTGAGGACCTAAGATATATTAATGTTTCTGATTTTTTATTTCTAGTAGTACTTACTTTATGAAGTTGGGTATACCACTGTTTGGTGCATATATGGTAATAACTGACAGCTGGGGCTGGGGAGATGGCTCAGTGGAATAAGTGCTTCCTTGGTAAGCACGAGGACCTGAGTTCAATCTCCAGCTCCGACAAAAAAATACAAAAATAAAAAACAATGACAGCTCTTTCTCTTGAATTGTTTCCATGAATTATATATATTGACATTCTTAATATAGATCTTAATGTAGAGTGACAGCTTGAAGTCTATTTTGACTATATGAAGAACAGGATAGCCTTTTGAGTTCTTATTGCATTGAACAATTTTTTATCCATCCTTTGATTATTTAGTCTATAAATTTATTTTTGTGTGACAAGTATTTATTTTATATATCATATCATTGGAGTTTATATTTTCTTGTTCTACTCTAAAAACCCAAGTTGGACTGGAGAATTGAGAGGATTCATATTGACCTGAATTTTAATATATCATAGTTTTCACAAAGCTGGTTGGGAAATTCCCTTGTAGAATTTTGGACAATTATGAATATCTTGGTTATTTTGTCAGTGTATATTAATAATTTAAAATTCTTTGAAAAATACACTAATTTGTGTAATTATAATATATTCAATTCAGTCTGAGAATAAAACTTCATTTGTTTAAACATTTTGATTCTAGAAACACCTCTGGATCTCCAAACAGCTCATTTCTAATTTTCATGCAGCAAATGTAGTGACAACTTGACAACGAGCTTACACATGAACAATGTCAGAAGGTTCTAATTCATCTTTAGGCAATAAACATTTTGGAGATGAAATCATTGTAGAAAATGCTGCTTTCATTAAAGAACAGGAATGCAACACATGTTTCTCAACTATTGTATAGGTAATAGAATCAAAGATTTTTAAAAAAAATATATGTCATTTGTGTAGTTTGAGGATAAAGAAATATAAAACTGTTCATGAGATTCTTGCTAAATGACTAATAGAATTAGAAAAAAAACTACTTCCCTTCTTTATTAACCAATAAGTACCTGAAAGCATTTTAAAATGTATGATGTAGAAATCATTTTGAAATATGTTCAAAGAAGTTCTCAGTTTATCAATTGCAGTACTGCTTTTGTGGTTAATTTATTAAATAGGTAAAAGATATACAAGAAAAATTGGGTTGGCTTATTAGTGCATTTAAAAATAAACACAGTTCTTTTATATATGCTGGGTTATTAAGTGTTCTCTGCTTAGTATGTTTTATTTAGAGGTATTTTAAATGTTTACATTAATGAAAGTTTTTCAGCCACATATATGTGATTGGACACATTAACAAGAATTAAATTACTACCAAAACTAAATAGTAATTATATAGCCAGAATCAAATAATGTTTGTGTTGCCAACATTTCTTTCTAACAAGAAATAAAAATGCCAACAATGAAAAGGAAAAAAAATATGTATTGGGACTATGATTTAAACTATTATTTAATTAGGAATATAATTTCCCTATAGCTATTTATTTATGGAGAAAAATTTATATGCCAAGTACTTTTCATAGAATCTAAAGAAACGAAGATGAATGTACATCAGCGGCCTAAATCTGTCACTCAATCCCTGTGGGGCTAGATATACCCGTGTCTCAATCCCTAATCATCTTCCTAAAATGATTAAGACTTCGCAGAATAAACAGAAAAAGAAATTGAAAGCTTAGAAGATTAGTTTTGAAAGGTGTATGTATTAATATAAAAAGACAAATAAATGGAAAGAAATTATAAATAATGCAAAGTCCACTCAAGAGATCCAGTGTCTGCACAATGAATTTCAGAAGAATGAAGCAGCAAAAAAGTTAGAGGGAGGAGTCATGAATAGATATCAACCGCCTGGAAGCCAGAGAATCACTGACCCAACCCCATATGGGAAAAGCCCCTGTTCTGTATTCATGCACTCCTGTTACATAACTTTCTTCCTCATTGATCCTGGATTTAATCAACTTTACCTGAGCAATGGTGCTTTGTAACCTTATTGGTTGACCATAGTTTCATCCCACCTTGTGCCCCCTTAAGCAAGTTCCCATGTTTTCCACCTTAAACTGTCTCATCATCTAATTTTACTCTATAAAAATACCTAGAAGAGATAGCTGTTAGGCAGCCTGCTCCTGTCCCTTCTTAGACAGGAGCTTTGTTTATCCCAATAAATATATTGTTTTTTTTTTTTTTTTTCTAGTGCTGGTGATGGAACTCAGGGCAGTGCACTTGTGAGGCAGCACTTATGCCACTGAGCTATCTTCCCAGCCCTTCAATAAATGTATTCTGCTCTTTAAAAAAAAAAGAAAAGAAAGAAAGTTTTCTTAAGACAAAGGAAATAAGTTTCTTTACATAAAAAATTAACTCACATCCTCAAAGTAATGGATTAGATTAAACATAGCATTTTGACCTTAAAAACATTTTGGACATATCCATTTGAATATGTATCCATTTGAAAGAAACAAACTTACTTCAAGGTTCTCTACAGATATCCTAGAAGTAAGAAGGATGTATTAATGTGTTCAGGATTCACAAAGGAAGTGCCATCAACCTAGAAATCTAATTATAGTCAAACTATCAAGATGGTAGGCTAAAACACTTGGGGACTGGCATGTTATACAAAAATGGCTTTTCACTTACAGTTCTCAGGAAGAAGCCGGGGCATATGCTGCACAGATGTGGGTTAAAAAAACTAAACTGAGGAAATCGAAGGGCACTTGAAACAAGAGATTAAAGGCAGGACAAAAGAGAATGAATTCTGCAAGGTGACATTCAAGACAAAGCGCAGCAAGGTTTCTGTGCCTGAGCAGAAGAGGCGTTCCACATCAGCTTGCTCATGAACGGCTGGATGCATACAGTTCAGAATCTCACCATGAATCACCCTTTTTCCCAAGAGAGCAAAGCAGCACAAGAAAAAATGAATAAACTGTGATGCCTGGAACTCTTCTACTGTTTTCAGTGAATGAATTGTGATGTAATTATAACCTTTCTTTGAAGATGTCATGAAATGGAGGAGAAAAGTTGTATCTAATGAGGATAATTTTTATTCAAAGTAAGTTTGGCCAAGAAAAGAAAGAAGCAGAGATAGAGTTTTGCTTTTCAGTGCAAGGTGGTCTCGAATAAGAAAAAGATTCAAGCTAATGGAGCTGTTATAGTTTGAACCTGAAATATCTACCAAAAGACTCATCTATTGAAAGCTTGGTCCCACTAATAATAGTGATCCACATTTACAGCCTCCCAGAAGCTGGAATTACAGGCAAACCAGCACACCCAGTCTCAATTGCCATCTCAGCACTCCCTGGGGATCAAACCTCAGCTCCTGAACCTTCTAGGAGACACTTTAATCTGCTGAGCTATTTGGCCAGTGCTCACTTTTATTGGTAAATTATGAAGCTGATACTGTATAATTTACACAAGGATGGCATGAAAATTTGTGAAGCTTTAAAAATTATTATATAAAAGAGAAAAGTATTTGTGGCTAGTAGACTAATCCTCTAAGGTTCTCTGAACATATGCCTCAATATTTTTCTTCACATGAAATGAAAGAAGACCACACTGCAATCTTTCTTTCTTTCTTTTTTTTTTTTTTTGTAGAACTAAGGATTGAACTCAGGTCCCTGCACTTGCCAGGCAAGTGCTTATTCTACTATCTGCCTGACACCTGAAATCTAAATCTGTACAAAGAAATAACAAGTTCCACTAAAAGTAGTTCTCTATGTAGGTAAAAATTTTAAAGCACATTTGTGTGTGTGTGTGTGTGTGTGTGTGTGTGTGTGTGTGTATGTGTGTGTGTGTGTGTAATATTGGCTCTCATTTCTGATTTAAAAAGGCACAATAATAATTATAAATTTGCAATAGTACCTGGGCAAACAATTTTGTTTGCAAACAATTCAGCTCACAAACAAAAGTGTTTTGCAAAATTTTGCTTCCATTCTCAAACTCCACATTTCATAACATGTATGATTAGGGCCATTGTCACCACACAAAGGCAAGTGCATCTATCTTCCCCAAAATCAAAAAATAAGTTTTTAAGTAGAGATGTCACTGCACATTATGGATATGTACTACATAAAGGTATATAATTTTTATGACGATAAAAGCACCAAGAGATAGAATGGAACAACACAGACACAGATTTATGTAGACTGGTAAAAATTAAGTTGCTTATTTCATCAGAACTTGTATATGGTCTATTATCGTAGTCTTTAGGAAAAGCATCAAAGAAGTGACTCAAAAACATATTATGAGATGAGGGTATTGAGATAGTATAACAACAAAACAATAAAGAGGAACAAGGGCCAGCCAGATAGCTCAGTGGACTGAAGCGCCTGCTTAGCCAGAGCACAGAGTGGATGGGGTTCAATTCCCGGCTTGCCATGCCAGCTCAGTCCCCGTGGCATGCTGAGACTGGTATGCAGACTGGGCATAATGACACACACCTTTAATACTAGCACTTGGGGGGCTGAAAACAGGAGAATCACTATGAGTCTATACTACATAGTAAGACCCTGGAGACCCTGTCCTAAATACAAAAAAAAAGGAGGAATAAAAAGATAATATACAACGTAGAGCAAAATACCTGATATAAATCCCTGGTAATCAGTAACCGTATTTAATGTAAAAAATCATAATTCTAATCTAAACATATAAAATTTTAGGACAGATTTTTGTAACTTTAATAGTACAAATATATTATTTGTATAAATGTATTTTAGATCCTAGAATGAATATTAAGTGGAATAAAGATAAAAATAGGTAGATAGAAATAGCTTATTCAAAAAGGCACTGGAATTGATAAGCACATACCAGGTATACAGATTTTAAGGTAAATTTTATTTTTCCCTAGTGACAAATAAATGCATATTTATAATCATACAAAAACTAAGTATTAATCCATCTAGGATATATAAGACTTATAAACATGTATGTCTTTAAAAAGAAAGCACAGCATATCTAAAGTGAAGATAGATACAACTAAAAGGAGAAATAAGCATTTATATAATATTACATGATAACAAAAAATTAGAAAGTGAACAACAAAGGAAGAATTGACTAGTACTATTAACCAATGGTAACAGAAAATACTTTCTTTACAAGAATTTGTGGAACGTTATCAAGATAGAATGTATGTTAAAATGTAACTAAACTTCAGTAAGTTCAGAGGAATATTAATAGCATAAAGTATGTTTCTTGAAAGAAATAGGAAGAAATATGAAATCATTAAGAGTAAAATTTTCCATTAGTATTAAAAGGTAACTTACAGCTCTAAAAATAATGAAAAGAAGAAAGATCTTAAATCAGTAATATGATCTTTTTCCCTAAGAAATTAGAAAAATAATAAAGTAAAACCAAACCAATCAAAAAGATATAGATAATGGAGATGAGAACAGGAATAAATGGAAAAGCATAAAAATCCTACGAAAATAAATGGAGCCTAAATTTGTTCTCTGAAAGAGTCAGGAGAGTTGATAATTGTGATAGAGATTATGGCCAAGAATATTGAACCAAAGAAAGACTCTGAAGGACTCCAGATTTCATTCAATTCATGGAGAGTTTGGGTGCTAAGCACATAGAAGGTCATGGGTTGACTAATGATATATGCTGATACCTGTGAACTAAGCAACTGTACTGAAGATAGCAATGTGTAATACTAGGGTCATACTTGGAATGCACGTCATTCTGGTCTTTTAATTATGTAGTGCTTGACACTCATATCAATTACTGCCATACTGGCTCTCAACAAATATTTGTTTAAAAAAGAAAAGAGTAATAAGTTAAAACAAGAGACAAGAAAAAAAGTCACAGGACTTTCCTGCTATAGTGATTGATATAGCTACATTTCTAAATTTCTGTGTAAAAATACATAATTATTTATTCATATTTTTAAAAATATTCTATTTTTAATTATTTTTTCACTTCATATTCTGTAGGGACTTAAAGTTTAACATATCAATGTTTGATAGAAAACACCTGTCCCATGTTATGTCTAAGATATTTGACATTCAGACAGATAGTGAGGTTAAGCTCAACTGCCTATGTTGTAGGGTAATAATAATAAGCTTCTCTTCTGGAGAGTTAATAACATAAGTTTGCAGACAAAATATTAGAAAAAAGAAGGACTGCAAAGATAACCAGGTTAGTGAGTACTCAGAGGATAGGAAAACCTGTAGTATAACATCATGTAACTCAGTTGTGTCCCAAATTTTCTGGTCAAGGAGATTGCGTGTCCACAGAGGAAAGTGATCCATAATGTAGAGTGTGCCTAAGGAGAGTCACATGGAGAGAAAACATTCACAGAGAGCAAATTCTTCAAGCAATGGCTATGACTCATCCACATGGGTGACACTGACAAAGTATGTAAGAAGTGTGGTACAGGGTTTCAGGATAAATCATGAGGGTACTTGACTGACCCTGTCAGATACAAAAGTTACATTTCTTGTTATATAGGTCTTGCTTTTCTTGTTCCTAACCATCCAGCAGAAAAGTATAACAATGAGGTATAAAATGTAAAGTTATATTAATAGGCTCAGCAGTAAAAGGCTCAAGTCAAGAGCTTCTGACATTGCCAGTCCTATGGTTAACCCACTACGATTGTGGACAAGTGGACTATATTAGATTATTTTGCTGAATTCATGTGCCAATAATATTTAAGTGGCAATGGAATACCCATCTCTGACAAAACTAGAAAAAGAAAGGGAATACAAATGAAAGACTATTTTGTACCTGTATATTCAAAATAGTTAGGATACAGGTACTTTCTCTTACTTCAGTGAATAGAAAGATTTGTTCTAATAGTGTTTGCAGACAGGACATCATGTCTGCATCTTGTACTATGAATAATAACTAAGAAGACAACAATATGCAATGTATTAATTATTGAAACTGTCCTATTAATTGGTTTTGAAACTTTCTCATTTCTATTTCTTTCTCAGTAAAATTATTTAAAAAAATAAGGCCATGGTTAAATTTGCAGGGTGTGCATGCACACCCCCTCCACACACACACATGTGCTCACGCACACATTCAGATCAAATTTCATAAATAAAACTATCCCTAGATAAAACTACCAGTATATTTAGATAATATACTGAATACAGTTTTCTGAACACAAAAAACTGCATAGAATCTACTTAGCGTTAGATTGATGAATCATTCATTAAGCCTGTAGACCACAAAATCAATTATAGTTCTCACTACCAGAAAACAATCTGAAAATAATATTAATTTTAAAACTCTATAATAGCATCATTAAAAGTGATTACAAATAAACTGAAGAAAAAAAGTGAAGGATTTCTTCACTGAAGATGATCATAATTCTACATAATGAAAATTGCAGACAAATAGAACACCAGGCTTACCTCATGTATTGGAAAATAATGTCGTTCATTTAATAATATCCATCAGCTGATCTATCAATTTAGAGGAACTACTGTTACTATTCAAGCGCTTGTTCTAAAATCCTTATGTGCATGGAAGAATCTAGAAGAATTATAACATCTTGTTAAAGACATATAAATTTTCACTTTCAACACTTCCAATCTGAAAACATACTACAAAAGTAATTAAACTGGTATGAAAGAGTATATTAAGATATATTATCATTACATGTATATACCTATATATCACATATATGGACATCACAGGTAAAAATGAATATATAGTAAACTCAAAAGTTTGTTTGTAATGATGTGAAAATCAGCATAAGATTTAGAGTTCAGGATGAACACAGGTGTGATTAACTGTTACTCACGAAAATTGCCAATACAATTCAATGTGGAAATTATTAGTCTTTTGAACAAATGATACTAGGATGTTAACATGCAAATGAATAATAATTGATTCAATATCTCAACTGTACTGTCCATACACACACATCATGATTCTTCCTTTATATACCCCTTCCTTGCTCTACACAAGTCACATATGGGCACTCCATTATCATTCAACCAATTTAGGTGCTTGAACTCGAGGACACAATCCAACACAGTTCAGTATTCCACAACAATAGTGAGTTATCTGAAGAAATTGTCGACCGTAACCGTTTATAGATCAACTTATTATTATGGCACGACGTTGTATACCTCATTTTTATACTTTTCTGCAGGATGGTTAAGACCTAGATAGAGCAAGATTTATATACCAAAACATGTAGTTTTTGTTTCTGATGAGGTCAGTGAAGTCCTCTCAGTGTTTATCTTGTAATCCTGTACCTTATTCTGTAGATCCGTTGTCTCTGTCATCCATGTGGATGTGTCACGGCCAATGCTAGACCAGTTTGCTCTCAGTGAGAGCCAGAGAGAATCTTATCTCCATGTGACTCTCCCCAGGCACACCATAGAACTTCAATCTCTTTTCTCTGTGGCTCCATAATCTCCTTGTTCAGAAAATTTGGTGCTCAACTGAGTTTCATGATGTTGCAGTACAGGTTCTCCTATGTCCTGAGTCTTCGCTGACCTTGAAAGGCTAGGGCCAAAACGTTGGCTGGCCTGGGGCTCTTCTATTTCTCCAATTTTGATCTGTGAACTTAGGTTGTTAACCATCCAGAAGAAAAGCTGATTAGTATCCTGCAGCATATGCCATTCACTTTGCCTTATCTGACTCAACTGTTTTTAGTTGTTGTTATTTGTATTTCTTCTTTTCACTTCGTATACTAGGGAGACTATATGATATTTACACATGTGTGTCTGGTTTATTTCACTTATGATTCAATAATTAATACATACATGATCTGGAAAAATTAATTCAAAATGAATCATAAACCTTAGTCTAATATATATGTATATCTTCTATATATTATAATGTATTATGTTATATAGTATTATTGGAAATAATATGCATAACCTTCATAACTGTTGACTTGGTAATAATTTTGTAAATTGACAAAAGCATAATAAGAAAACTAAAATATAAACTTCATTGAAATTCAAACATTATGTACTTCAGTGGACATTTTTAATAAAGTAAAAATGCAATGAACAGATTAGAAGAATATATTTTCAAGTCACAGTAGGGAATAGTATGACAAATACATCAAAAAAATCATTAAAATTAGTTAAAATGTACAAACCCCTTCAATAAATGTAAGTTTTATGTATTTGAGATACATTCCAATAAAATGAATTATTATAATTTAACAAAACTAGTACTCAATTAGGTAACGGTTGAGTTCACATCGCACTAAAAATGTATACAAATGGCTAATAGTACATGATTGATGCTGAAAAATATTACCATTAAAATGTGGAAACTAAAACTCCAGTGATATCCCACTTAAATTCTGTAGGACATATATAATAAAAAGATGGAAATAAATGTTGGTGGAGAGCAAATACTGCTACATGAAAATACTTTGCAAAATATTTTGATAATTTCTCAAATTATCTTGTACAAAATTATAGTATTACCTAGTAATTTAAGAATATGTAAAGATAGTCGAAAGGTATGGTGCTGAGAAGATAGCTCAGTAAAATAAGCACTTGCCTGGCAAGAACAGGGTCCTGAGTTCAATCCCAGGTATCACAAAAAAAAAGTGCATTAACTACACCAACATATTCAAGACAACATAATTTATTAGAGTCAAAAAATAATTCAGATGTCCATCAGCTGGTGAATGGATAAGCATAATATATCTATATAATATAATTCTGCCATTTAAAACAGTCAAACATAATTTACTATATTATAAATGAATGTTTAAAGCTTTCTGCTAAATAAAAGTAGGTACATAAGAACTGCTACACGTGGTATGATACAGTTTATATCAAAGTTGCAGGATAGGCAAATCGTCAGAAAGAGAAAGTAGGTCTAGGTGCGTCTGTGGGTCTTGGAGTCATTGCCTTGAAGGTTTCTGGTTTCTTGCCCACCTTGTCTAACACTCTTCCCCTGCCCTGCTTTCTTTTGCCATAAACAAAGAAAGCTTTACTCCCTCATGCATTCTGCTATGATGGTTCTACCTTGAAGCATGGTCATGGACTAAAACCCTAAGAAAATTAATACTTTCCTACTCTATGTTGTAAGTGTTGGGTACTATATATCAATAGTAAAAGAACTAACTAATATAGAAAATGAGTACTAGAGAATTTAGGATATAGCTATGACTGTACCTTACTAGGGTCTGGGAGCTTTTGGAACTGGCTTGTGAGAGAATTTTGGAAAGGTTTGGAGGTGCTGGAAAGAGATATAAAGAAAGGCTTGATGGATAATTCTGGTCAGAGCTCAGAAGACCAGAATATTGAAAAGAATGAAAGCAGTTCAGGTGGTTTGAGTTAGGAATAAGAACTTCTTCGCCAGTGGGAGTAGTGGTTACCTGTGTTACACGCTGGCAGAAATTTTGTTTACATTTGATGATAAACTAATTCATCTCATGGAGGAAATTTCCAAGACACACTAATATTCAGGCTGTGGCATGGGACCTGTTGGCCTTAATTAGCCAGATTTATAGTAAAAATTGAAGACAACAGGCACAACTGAGAAATTTGTCAAATTTAAATTGTGGTTTCTAGAAAGAACTACGAGAAAAGATAGGGTCAAAGGAATTGCTGCTAAAGAGATTAAAAAATAAAAAAGAAGTCAAGTACTTTGTTCAGGAACCAAAATAAGCACACCTTCAAGACATCTATGAAATCAGCAAGACCCCACCCACTGCAGGCCCAAGTATAAAAAATATCAACTCTTCATTTGAGAAGAAAGTCCCTAGGACCCACACCACAGAAGAGCTCCTAAAGCAACTGATTCCCAGCACTCATTTCACAATGCTCAGCCAACCAGGCACTCAGAGAGTATTGCAGTCATGGTCCAAAGAAGCCTCACTACAGCACCCGTGCCAGATGGCCATGGAGTCATCCAGGTGGTGCTAGTTTCATCGGTATGCAGAATGCAAGGATTGTGGCCTTATGAAGTTCCCAGAGAGAGTTCAAAAGAAGGTGAGGGAAAAATCCCCTGGAACGGCAGTGCATGAAGCTGTGGGAATGAAACCAAGAGTGCAGTGAAGACCCCAGGAAGTCAAAGATGCCAGGAATATGGAGATTTGCCAAGAACAACTGCAGATTATGAACGCACCCAGACCAATAGGGAAGACTTATGGGCTGAAGTTGGTGAGAGCATATGGGTAGGGCTATGAAGGCCCTTTGGAAATCACACTAAACCATTATGCGTCCCAGCTGCCAGATGTGAAGCTAAAGGACTTGAAGCTTGCGCTGCTTGGTTTCACTGCAGTGCTTTTCTATCATTTGATGCCTCCATTTTGAAATAAGAATATTTCCTCTATGCAGTTCTACCTCAGGATGATGTAACTTGATGCTTATTTTTGTGTTTATTTATTAATTTATTTATTTAATGTGATACATGGTCTCACTACACGGCTAGGAAATTAGGAGAACAATAATCTCTATATTTGCATCTATACCTATATCAGTATCTATCTGTATCTATATCTAATCTATATATTTGCATATCTTTCTGTTTTTTCTCTTTTCTTTCACCTTTATTGCTTAATTCTCAAGTTCACTTTCTTTCCATTTCATTATTGTCTATTATAACTTTCAGGTTTTATTTATTCTTTCAGATTCTTACCCTAAGTAGACAATACAATATTTACACATATGGGGCTGATTTATTTCACTTATGAGTATAGCCTCTAGTTGCATCCACTTATGTACAAAGAATTGAGTTTGTCTTTGTTTAGAGCTGAGTAGTACTCCATTGTGTAGAAACACCACATCCTTTTTATCCATTCCTCAAGTGACACACATTTTGGTTGTTTCCAAGATTTGGTTATCACAAACTATGCTGCTATAAGCATAGTTGTACATATATCACTACGGTATGATGTTTTCACTTCTTTTTGGGGAGATACTTAAAAGGGAAATAGCTGATTGGAATGGGATTTCCAGTCCTAGTTTTTTGAAGAGTCTCCACACTGATTTCTATAGTGGTTGTGCCAGTCTACATTCCCACCAGAAGTGAACAAGGGCTCCTTTGCTCCCACAGCCTCTCCAGCAATTGTTATTAGTTGATGTCTTTATGACAGCCATTCTTTCTGTGGTAAGATGGTATTCCAATGTTTTAATTTGATTCTTTTTTTTTTTTTTTTTTTTTTTGCAGAAACAGGGATTGAACTCAGGCCCTTATGCTTGCCAGGGAAGTGCTTATTCCAATGAGCCATCTCCTCAGGCCCTCAATGTTTTGATTTGAGCTTCTCAAATGTCCAGTACTGCAGAACATTTTTTCATGTATTTATTTGACATTTGTATTTCTTCCTCTGAGAAATGTGTACGCAACTCACATGCCAGTTTTGGATTGGGTCTTCAAATTTGGGTAGCCATTTTTTCTTAGTTCTTCATATAATTTAAGTAGAAGTCCCTTCTCTGAGTGATTATTGGTTATGCATTTTTCCCAATTCACTTTGAAGTATTTCCCACGTAGTTTGGTTTTTGTTCACAAACTATCTGACCACTTCTATGTCTTCAAGATTTCCACCTATTGTCTGTTCTAGGAGATTGAGTGTATCTATTTTAATACTTAGGACTTTAATCTATTCTGACTTTAGTATAGTGCATGGCAATAAACCCAGGTCTAGTTTTAGTTTTCAGCACACAGACAGCCACTTTTTCCAGCACCATTTGTTAAAGAGACCATCTTTCGTCCAGTGAATATGTTTGGCTCCTTTGTCAATGATGAGATGGCTAAATGTAGTAATACTTGTATTTGCATCTTCTATCTGTCCCACTGATTTTCAAGTCTCCATTGAGACTTTTATTCTAGTACCATACTGATTGTATCATAATAGCCTTGTAGCATAATTTCAAGTCAGAGATTGTAATTTCTCTTGCCTTGCCTTTGTTGCCCAAAATTGCCTTTGCTGTTCTGTATCTTTTCTGTTTTCAAATAAATTTTAATTTTTTTCTCTAGATCTGTGAGACATATTGATGGTATTTTGATAGCAATTATATTAAATCTGTATAACAACTTTGGAGAATGACCATTTCACAATGTTGTTTCATCCTATCCAAGAGCAAGGAATATCTTTCCATTTTCTGCATTTTCCTCTTTTCTCTATAATTTTCATTGTATAGAACTTCTATTTCTTTTGTTAGATTAATTCCTAAGTATTTCATTTTTTGGATGTTATTGTAATGGATATTGTTTCTCTAATTTCTCTCTCAGTGTGTTTCTTTTTTTTCCATTTATTTTTATTTTATTGAAATACAAATGTGAATCAGACAGTTTCAAAACACCGTAACCATACAGAGTCGATGAAATAATACATTGCAAACTGTTTTCATAACGTTTTGGTATTGTACAAGGTGCATACATGATATTATATTTACAGGTTTTTATATAGCTGAATTATATCAAAGATTCAATAATTATTTACCTAGTGGATGACCATAGCACTAAAAGCCGACATAATATCCTGTCCAACCACCATTAGTGCA
>PVKA01000287.1:0-156558 GCA_004027165.1 Ctenomys sociabilis | reverse complement strand
CAGTGTGTTTCTTATCTGTGTAGAGGAATGTTATTGATTTTTGAGTATCAATTTCTATCCTGCTATGATACTGAATTTATGTATTAATTCTAGGACCTTCTTCATACAGTTTTTTAGGTTCTTTCAAGTAGTATGATGTAATCCTCAAATAATGATAATTAAAATTCTTGTTTACCTACTCTTCTTCCTTTTATTTATCTCTTGTCTAATCACTCTAGCTAATGATCAGAACCAAATTGAATGGGATAGAAGACATCCTTGTCTTGCATGTGAATTGACAATAAAGATTTTCAGTATTTCACCATTTAGATTTATGTTGACTGTTGGATTGTCATAGATGGTTTTCCTCAGACTGAGATACAGTACATCTACTCCAATTTTCTGTAGAGATTTTATCATGAATGAGGGTGGGACTTTGTCAATCCACTTCTACATAAATTGAGATGAACAAATGGTGTTTGGTTTCAGCTCTATTAATATAGTGCATTACATTTATAGATTTGCATATGTTGAACCATCCTTGAGTCCCTAGGATGAATCCTCCCTGGTTATATTCTATAATCTTCTTCATGATTTTGCTATATTGTATTTGCTAAGATTTTATTGCAGATTTTTGCATCTATGTTCATGAGGGAGATTAGCCTATAATACTGTCTCTTGGTTGAATCTTTCTCTGGTTTTGGTATCAGTAAAATAGTTGTCTCCAGGAATGATTTTGGGAGTATTGCTCCCTTTTCAATTTTATCAAAGAGCTTGAGGATTATAGGGTTTAAAATCTTTTCTAAATGTCTTTTAGAATTTAGCTGTGAATCCATCAGGACCTGGGCTTTTCTTTGTTGGTAAGTTTTTATTACATTTTCACTATCACTCAATAACATTGGGTTACTCAGAATTTTTAAATATCATCTTGATTTTGTTTTGATAATTTGTGCCTATCTAGGAATCTGTCCATTTCTTCTGTGCCTTTAATTCTGTGAGAGTAAAGATTTTCAAAGTAGCCATTGTATTCTGAATTTGAACAGGATCTATAGTAGTTTCATTCCTTGTTGCTTGAACTTGAGTTTTTTTCTTTTTTTGATGAGCTTAGCTAGAGGTTTATCAACTTTATTTAATCTCAAACAACAATCTTTTTGATTAATTAATTCCTTGTTTTCATTGTCTCAGTTGCATTAATTTCTGCTCTAATTTTTATAATTTCCTCACATATTTGTGCTTTGGGCTTGATTTACACTTTTTACTAGAAGCTTGAGGTGCAACATTAGAATATTTATTTGTTGTCATTCTGTTTTCCTATCTGTGAATTCACTGCTATAAATTTTCCTCTGAGAATTGCTTTCATTGCATTCCACAAATTCTGGCTAGGTATGCTTGAATTTTTGTTGGATTATAGATTTTGTTTAATTTCTTATTTCAGTTTATCTGCAATCCATTGATAGCTGAGAAGGGTATAAATTTCCAAGTTTATGGGTTTTTTGGTTTCTTTTGTCATTAAATTCTCCTTTCATTGCACTGTGGCCAGATAATATGCATGGGATAATTTGTGTTTTCTTCATATATTTAAGCATGACCTACGGACTAGTATGTGCTCTATTTTAGAAAATGTGCCATGTGCAGGTGAAAAGAATGTGTATTAAGGTGTTATTGGGCAGAATATTCTGTATATACCAGATAAATACATTTCTTCAAAGGTCTGGTTGAGTTCTGCTATCTTTTCACTAATTTTTTTGTCTGCTTGACTTATCTTTTTGAGATAAGGGTTGTTAAAGAAGCATAAGATTATGGTATTAGAGGCCACACCACAGAGACCCTGCCCCCAAGCCCAATGAGCAAGTGAGAAGTTTTGTGACTCTCCTGGCCCCTGATCCACCTGAGCCTGGAGAGGTGAGTTTGTGGGAGAACTATCAGCTTCCCAGTACACCTCTGGCAAGTGCCATGCAGAGCTCCTGCCCCCAAGACCTCCTAGTGAGAGAGAATTTCTGAGACTCTCTTGGCTGATCCACCCCAGGCCGTCCCTTCCTGCAACTCCCTGGAGACCCTGACCCCAACTTCGCTAAGCAAGTGAGAAGTTTTGTTACTCTTCTGGCCCCTAATCCAGCGGAGCACAACCCAGTAAGTGTGTGGGAGAACTTCGGTGCTCTGTCATGCTCTCTGGGCCGGGGATAAAACAGAGAGGAACCACAGGCTCACAGTTGTGCCAGAAGGGCTGCTGCAAAAAAAAAGGGACTGAACACTACAGTTAGATGTAGGCCAGGCATAATTGGATAATCTCATACCTAATAGATGGGCACCCGAGTCTCATTATGCTCTAAGGTTGTAACTGCACCAAAGCTCTACACCAAAAGTCAGATGTCAGTACTATACAAAATGATAAAGACAAGGAGCAAAATGCAACTTCAGGGCTCTAGCCCAAGCCTGATACGTGCAGAGGACAGTAGCTCAGCTGAAATGAATGAATTCACAGATGAGGAAGTAAAGAAACAACAGCAGAAAGGTACAGAGGAAATCAGATTAGAATTAATGTCTGAAATAAAAAAAAGAAATTTTAAATACATGGAATCTGAAGTAATGAATCAAATCCAGAAATTTATGGGGGAAAACCAATGCCCACCTAGAACAAGTACAGAGAACACTGTCCCAGCTGAAACATATGAATTAACAGCATTGCAAGCAAAGAAACAAAAGAAGAAAGATAAAGAGGAGCACAGAGCATAAATAATTTCTGAAATAAAAAATAAATCTTTGAATCATAGTATCTGAAGTAGAGAATCAATTATGGAAATATATGGAGGAAATCCAATTTGGAAAAAAAACTCTGCAGTAAAAGAATTAATAGCTACCTCTGAAGAAGATATTGATAAAAAAGTAGAGGAGATTAAATATGATAGATTCCTTGAATGAGCAACACAGGAAAGAAATAGAATGCATGAAAAAGCGTCAGAGATATAGAAGAAATTAAAATCTCAATCATGACTCTACAAAATCATTGGAGTGAAAGCAAAGACAGAGTTTCAGATCTTGAAGACACTGGTGCAGCTAGTGAAAAGGTGAGAAAGAATCTCTTAAAAACAACGAGGATGCACGAAAAAATAATACTGCAAGATTAAACCAAGATGAACAATGTGAGATTAATAGGCATCAATGAGAAAGAAGGCATAAATATAAATGTTATAAAAAGAATATGGGCAGAGGTAGTAGCAGAAAACTTCCCAATTATGATAAAAGAATGTAACATTCATGTAACACAAGCATACAGAATGCCAAATAACCTCAACATAACTAAAAATACACCAACATATAATAGTCAAGATCCCAGAAATCCAACACAAGAATATTATACTGAAAGCTGCTAGAGAGAAGAAGCAGATCACATTAAAAGGAAAACTCATCAGAATTACAGTTGGATTCTCTACACAGTCCATAAAGACAAAGACAGCATGGAGCAGAATTCTTCAAGTCCTCTATGAAAACAAACTTCAGCCCAGACTACTAAACCCTAAAAACTCCCTTTCGAGTTTGATGGAGAAGAGAAATACTCCTATGACAAAGAACAACTAAAGAATTTCATGATGACAAAGCCATTCCTACACAGGCTACTGAAAGATGTTCTAGAGAGGGACCACAATGACCAGAACTCTACAAATGAGAACAGAAGGAATCTACTAAATAGGGCAAACAATTAAACACAGGACAAAAAGGAGTAACCAACAGCAGGTAAAAAATATGACAATCATAAGTCAACACATTTCAATTATAGCCATCAATGTAAATGGACTCAATTCACTAAGAGAAATAGACTGGAAAAGTGGATTAGGAAACAATATGCTGTATACAAGAAATACACATAACTCAAAATACATTCCTAGGCTTAAAGTCAAAGGATGGAAAACAATACTACAGGCTCCAGCACCTCAGAGAAAAACATGAGTAGCAATTCTGTTTTCAGACAGTCTCAACTTAAAACCAAAGATTAAATGAAATAAAGAAGTCTGATATATATTGATTAGGGGAAAAATTCAAGAGGAAGAGGTAACACTCATAAATATCTACGTACCAACCACAGGAACATACAACTATATAAGACAAATCTTAATGAGCATGAAAAATTTAATAACCATGACCACAATCTTTATAGGAGACTTTAACACCCCCTTATCTCATGAAGATGGGTCAACCAGACAAAAAATTAGAAAAAACTAGCAGAACTGAATTAGAGCTTGGGAACAAATAGACCTGGTGGACATATACAGAGTGTTCCACCCAACCACAGCTGAATACACATTTTTTTCAGCTGCACACAGGCCATTTTTTAAAATAGACCATATACTAGTCCATAGGTCATGCTTAAGTGTATGCAAGGAAACATAAATTATCCCCTGCATATTATCTGACCACAGTGCAATGAAACTGGAAATAAACGACAAAAGAAACTGGAAAAACCCACTAAGTTCATGGAAATTAAACAACACCCTGCCCAGGAATCAATGGGTCACAGGTGAAATTAAACAAGAAATTCAACAATATCTACAGTTCAATGAAAATTCAACCGCAATGCATAGGAATTTACAGGATGCAATGAAAGCAGTTCTTAGAGGGAAAAATCATAGGTATGAACTAACACATTAGGAAAATAGAATGGGAACAAATAAATACCCTAATGTTGCACCACCAACATCTAGAAAAGGAAGAGCAAACCAAACTCAGATCCCAAAGATGGAAATAAATAATAAAGATTAGAGGAGAAATTAATTCAATTGAGATGAAGAAAACAATTCAAAGCATCAACAAATTAAAAAGCTGATTCTTTGAAACACTAAACAAAATCATAACGCCCTTAGCTAAACTCATCAAAAAGAGGAAAGAAAAAATTCAAATAAAAGCAATAAGGAATGAAAAAGATGAAATCATCACAGACCCAGTGGAAATTCAGAAGATTATCAATAGCTACTTTGAGAATCTTTATGCTCGCAGAAGAGAAGACATGGAAAAATGGACAGATTCTTTAAATGTACAAATTACCAAAACTGAATCAAAAAGATAGAACAACTATCAATAACCCAATAACAGCCAACAAGATTTGAAGCATAATAAAAAGCCTTCCAAAATAGAAAAGTCCAGGTTCTGATGGATTTACAGCTGAATTCCACAAGAAACTTGTAAAAGATATAATCCTTACATTCCTCAAAGTCTTCAGTGAAATTGGAAAGGAAGCAGTCCTCCCAAAATCATTCCTGGAGACAAGTATTATACTGATTCCAAAAGCAAAACTAAGAATGAGAACTACAGGCCAATCTTCCTCATGAACATGGATGAAATATTCTCAATAAAATCCTAGCAAACAGAATACAGCAAATCATCAAGAAGATCATACAACCTGACCAGGTGGGATTCATACCAAGGATGCAAGAATGGTTCAATATTCATAAATTTATATATGTAATACATTATATTAATAGACTGAAATCTAAAAACCACATGATCATCTTACCTGATGCAGAAAAAAACTTTTGACAAACTGCAGCACTCATTCATGTTCAAAGTCCTAAAGAAAACTCGAATACAAGGCCTCTACCTCAATTTGATAAAAGCCATCTATGACAACCCAATGGCTAATATAATTCTAAATAGGGAAAAACTGAAATCTGTTACTCTTAGATCTAGTACAAGGAAAGGATGTCCTCTATCACTCCTCCTATTCAATATAGTTTTGGAATCATTAGCTACAGCCATTAGATAAGAGGGAGAAATAAAAGAATAAGAATAGGTAAAGAAGTTAAATTATCACTTTTTGCAGATGACATGATACTTTACTTGGAAGATCCAAAAAACTCCACCAAGAAGCTACTAGAATTGATACACAAATTCAGTAGCATAGCAGGATGCAAAATCAATATTCAAAAGTCAATAGCATTCCTCTACACAGATAACAAACACACTGAGAGGGAAACTATAGAAATAACTTTTACAATGACGCCACAGAAAATTAAATACCTTGGAATTCACTTAACCAAAGAGGTCAAAGATCATTTTGTGGAAAATTACAGTACCCTAAGAAAAGAGATTATAGAGGATTTCACAAAATGGAAAGATATTCCCGTCTCCTGGATAGGAAGAACCAACATGGTGAAGATGGCCATACTCCCAAATTGTTGTACAGATTTAATGCAATCCCTATCAAACTGTCATAACATACCTCCCAGACCTAGAGAAATCGTTCCTAAAATTTATTTGGAACCAGAAAAGACCTAAAATAGGAAAGGCAGTCCTGGCTAACAAAGACAAGGTAGAGGCATCACAATTCCTGACTTGAAATTATACTACAAAGCAACTGTGATAAAATCAACATAGTATTGGCAACAAAATAGGCCTGAGGATCAATGGAAGAGATGAGAAGATGCGGAGGCCTCTACAAATACACTCAGCCATCTGATCTTCAACAAAGTGGCCAAACATGCTTACTGGAAGAAAGATAGCCTCTTTAACAATTGGTGCTGGAAAAACTGGCTTTCTATATGCTGAAAACTAGAACTTGACACACGTCTATCACCATGCACTAAGCTAAAGTCAAAATGGATTAAACATCTAAACATTAAAACAGAAACACTCAATGTTCTGGCAGAGAAAGTAGGAGGAACTCTTGAAGACATAGGTGTAGGCAAAGAGTTGATGATCAAACATGTATTCCTGTGGGAAACTCTTGAAAGAATTAACAACTGGGATCAACTCTTATTGAGGAGTTTCTGCATGTCAAAAGTAATTGTCAACAAAGTGAAAAGACAACCCACAAATTTCAAAATTATCCTCTGTGCTTCAGTATAGAGCTCTGTTGAGGTTATTTCCCAAGCACCTCCTGATATTAAAGAAGAGAAAACGTGCGGTAAGTTAGATAATGGTTTTCTACTCACTGTAATACAATTAGCAATACTAATAATGGTTAGTGAGATTTAGCAATTGAGAAACTTTTGTAAATAATGAGTCTGTGTTTTAGAGTATAAGAACAAACATTATGGCTGTATAGCTAACCAAATATTAAATTGTAAGTTGTATTTAAATTAGTTCCCCTACAATTTGTCTGGTCACCTCCCTTTGATGTGCCTGGAGTCTTCGAAGCTGACTAGTTCACCCCAGTTACCTGTTGCCACTTCTGTCTCCAAAGGATGCTTCTGTAGCTCTAGGCCCTACTGGGCCTAGCAGTATGCTTCAGGTCACTGGGTAAGGATCTCCTGAACTCAAATGTGACCTGCTCAGCCTGACTTGCTCTGGTTGCTGTGCTAGATTCCTTCCGGCTGTGGCCAGCGGAAGTGAACCCGCTGAGCCCTGCTGGATAGATGTTCTGCTGCTGGTTTAGCCATCTGGGTTTCACAACACCCTGCTCTGCAGGGAGTTCCACAAAGCTTACATATGGAGCCTCTCCTCTGGAGGTTTACCACTTAGTCGCAAGTGGAGCCTCTTTGCTGGAGTCTACAGTGGGATTTTTAAGAAATGACAGGAACTCTTGATACTTCGTGGGTATACTCACAGTACACGTACAGAAATTTCCCACCTGAATATATTCCACTTTTGAACTTCTAAAGGTACACTATATAAGACCCAATTTATAAATTTATGAGCAAATCCAGTTTTAAACAATTCTTGCAGAATGGAACTCATCCATAAGTCAGGCCTTTACCTTTTTATGTTAGGTTGAAGTATGGATTTGCTATTTTCTTTATTTGCAATTGGTAATTGTTTAAGATATGTTTGGCAAGAAGGTGCAAAACACTAGAATTTAACACATTGGGCAAAATTTCAATTTTATTGGCTTTAGAATATACCTGATTAATTGGAGTGGTATGCTTCCTGGTACGCTTGTGTGGGTTAGGGAGGTATGGCTTTGGAGTCTGTATCTCATGTCTCTCCCTTGTTGCTCTGGGCCTTTTTCCTGCTTCCCCACCACCATGAACTAAGACAGATTTTCTCTGCCAGGACAAGTCTGCTTTGAAACTACCTGATCATGGATTGAAATTAAGCAAATTAAACTTTCCTCCTTTATGATATAAGCATTTTACATTGTTTCTTAGTAATGAAAAAAAAAACTAATATATTCCATGATGTTTTCTAGAAGCTAAAATATTAGACCCTTTAGTATAATGCATAACCTCATTTCATGATTGATTTGGTTATTATTACTTTTTTTATTTTTTTGGAGGAACTGGGGATTGAACTCAGACCCTTGTGCTTGCCAGGGAAGTGCTTATTCCACTGAGCCATCTTGCCAGCCCCTGGTTATTATTACTTTTACTACTACTTTTTCTTGATAAAAGTTTTTGTGAGTGGTTTAAAATATATTGGGAATAAACTTCCAACTTAGAAAAACACTAAAAGCTTTACTGGTGAGAGATGGAGTGTTGTCTAAAAACTTGTCACTTTTAAAAGTTCAAAAAAGATAATATTTATTTAGAAAATGGTCCCTTGAATCATTAACTTGATTTGAAATATTGATCCCTGACCCTCTTGCAACAAGCAGAGGAGTAAAACTAGAAGATCTAAAGACCTAAGTGCAAAAACTCCACTGAATTTTGCTGCCCAGCAATAAGATGTGAAAAAGCAATGGCATACTGGGACACTCTGTGAACTTTTGACAGTTTTATGTATATTAACTCATTTAGTTTCACTTCACATATATTACCTCATTTTGTTGTAAACACACGAACTTAATCTTATTATTTTCAATTGGTAGAAGAGGAAACTAAGGTAATAATTAAATAACCTTTCTTTTCTTCTTGAAGCTCTAATCAGAATCCAAACAACTTGTGTTCATCATCTTAATTTTTAAATGTGCTATTGAAATATTTTATCTAGAATTGTTTTTAATTCCTTATGCAGAATCCTCACTTAGGATTCTTGAATTAGATCTGCAGTAAGAAAGAATATACTGCTGAAAAGCCATCTCCGTTTTTGCTGCTATATTCGTCTTGGCATCCACTGGGTACTTCTGTGGTATAATAACTATGATAAAATAACATTAATGTAGTAGAAGTGGCATAAAGGGACAAAGACAAAATAATTAAAGGGAAGCTTATCATAAATAAGAAGTGCCAATGAACTTGTTGAAGATGGAACGTGGAAAATTACTATAATTTTTGTTTTGATCAGTTTGTAAGGACTCCTCAAAGGAGAGGTCAACAGGATCTTGTCTTATTTTTATTAAGCCTTTCAAAGGCTCAAGATTGGGAGCACCATAAAATAGACATGTACACTGGACTTGAAAGCCAATGCTATTATATGAAAGTTTGCTTAAGGAGTATTTCCCACCCAAAATAGACAACAAAGTAATTTTCCCTCTCCTTTTCCAGCAGAAGCTTGCAGGAATTTTTTTTTGTGGCGGGGGGGAAGTTAAGTTAGAGAAAGTGGATTCTGAGATACTGCGGAAGTATGAAAATGTGAGGTAATTCACCAAATGCAGAAGGTTTGTGCTAAAACCAAATAATATACTCACTGTTCGTTCTTCCAGATGTGGGTTGCCAAGCTTATGTTCTCTTGCACGGAAAAACAGATGGTCCTTGCACGGATAAGCTCCCTGTCTGAGAAGAGAATTACTGACGTGGCATAAATACAGTAAAATATTCTGTGTCCACCTGCTCATGGCTCAACATTGCTGTCATTTTGAAGCAGTCATATATTTACACAAGGAGATGTATATGCTTTCTAATAAACTATGTAATGACTTGTTTTGAATGGTATTACATGATCTAGTTGTAAGATCTTTTCAGAAAGCATCTAACAGACATAGATTAGTAACGCTGCTGTCAGTAAACAGTGATGCAAAAAAAGGGGAAATATTGTAGCTAACAATAAAAATATTGAAATTATTAATTAGTATTGATTGAAAACTACTATATTCATTAATCTAATACCTATTTGTTTCAAACGACATGAATAATAACTTAAAATCATGCTCTGATAAACAAAACTTTAAAAATTAGGAAACTTACAGAATATTACCATAAAAATGTCTGAGAAAGTAAAGGCACAATTTAAAAAACAGGTAGAAATATGAGACAGGGGCCGGGCGTGGTGGCGCAGGCCTGTAATCCCAGCACTCGGGAGGCTGAGACAGGACGATTGTTGTGAGTTCGAGACCAGCCTGAGCTACAAAGTGAGCTTAAGGCCAGCCTGAACTGCATAGTGAGACCCTGTCTCAAAAAGACAAAAAAAAAAAAAAAAAAAAAAAAAAAAAAAAAAAAAAAAAAAAAAAAAAAAAAAAAAAAAAAAAAAAAAAAAAAGAAATATGAGACAGGGGCTGGGGAGATGGCTCAGTAGAATAAACATTTCCTGACAAGTATAAGGGCCTGAGTTCAATCCCCGATTCTGCCAAAAACAGAAAAAAGAAACAAAGAAACAAATAAATAAACAAAGAAAGAAAGAAAGAAAGAAGAGCCAAAAAAAAGTAAATTATAGCATTAAGCTATAGAAATGTAACTTTCCAGAAAGGGACCACAGAAGAGGCAGTTAGTTTGCTTTCCATTATGGGGAAGAAAATATAGCACCAGGTACATAATTGGAAGCAGAAAAGATTTGTCTCAGAGGATGCAGACTGGAGTGGCTGGCACACAAGCAGGAGCTTCACGGCTCATGCTGTGTTGGCCAGAAACTGAGCATGGGGCAAAGGCCAAAGAGAGGAAGAGCTGAGCACAGGACTGGCCCTCGGGCTCACCCTCAGGGAGCTGCCTCCTCCAGCTGGGCCACACTTCCTAGGACCTCCTTCAGCCATGACGTCAGCAGTGGACAAGATTAGCGCCCTCAGGATCCACTCACCTCCTGAGCCCCACCTCCGAACGCTGCTGCGTTGGTAACCAAGCCCCCAATACCACGGGAGGCTGTGCAGAACAAGGCTTTTCAAGCAACCTTTTCTGTTCCTATTTGAACAGAAACAAAAGCCACAGAAAACGCTATGAAAGAAACAATAAAAGAATTCGATCACCATGGCACTGAAGAATGCCTAGACCCTGAACTCCACAAGCAATTGTAATTTTACCATTAGAACATCTCCCTTTCAATATTTCTATTAGCAACCCAACCAGAATTCTACTACTTATTATACAATAGATAATTAAGTTTTTAAAGATGTTATGTTTGGATTATGTGTATGATTAGCCTTAGCAGTGTAGGTTTTTGCTTATTTATTATTTATTTATTTGTTTGTTTGTGGTACTGGGGATCAAACACAGGACCTTGAACTTGTCAGGCAGACACTTATGTTGCTGAGCTATATCCCCAGTCCTAGCAGTGTAGTTTAAAAGATTTGTGGTACATTAATCTATTTTTTCTTTTTTTTTTTTTTAAGTCAGTCTCCTAGATGTCTAGGTGAATAACTTGTATATATCCTACCTCACTAAGGAGAAGATTACAGGGTTTGGTCTGTGCTGCAATTGAGCAGGATCATGTGGCTAAATTGGTTCCCAATCCCTATCTACCCAGGGATTGGGGGACCAGGTTCTTAAATTTCCTTAATAGCAAATTCCACTGGTTTCAAGGAAAGTTCTATTAACTCTTCTCCAATATTGGCACAGATAAGCCTTGACTTACTAGTATTTGCTTTTGGTTCCTATTGGGTCTGACTAGGTTGAAAGAATGTATTAAATGTTACATTAGGAATCCAGGCATGGTGGAGCAAGTTTATAATCCCAGGACTCAGGAGGCTGAGGCAGAAGGACTATTGCAAGTTTGAAACCAGGCTGGACTACAAAGTGAGGTCAAATTCAGCCTGAACTACATATGAGACGCTGTCTCAAAAAGAATTTATATCTTTAGGTTTATTAGGAATTGATGAAGCTCAATGATAATACATGCCCTTTTAAGGGAAAACGAATCTCTTAGGATTATAGTTTAAAATCTTAAAAAATAAACCTTACATCAGCAATGATAGGCACCTTCCTGTTCAGTAGTGTCATCTATGTGTGTCAGTGACTCAGTGCTCCATGACCTTTGGTGCTCTGATTGTCTCCACAAAATTTCTTCTTTGAGAAGAAAAGATGACAAAAATACAAGAAAAATTTTAGTAGGTTTCCCCATAGAAGATTTAATTGTAGGGCTGGAAAGATAGCTCAGAGAACTAAGTGCTTGGTTTGGTAAGATCAGGAACCAGGGTTTGATCCCTGATGCTGCACACCGTGCCATCCCCAACCCTGGGTGCGCTGAGCTGGGTGACTGAGTCTGGGCGTGGTCACACATGACTGTAATCCCAGCACAGGGGAGGCTGGAGACAGGAGGATCACTATGACTCCATGCTGCATAGTGAGACCCTATACCAAATACATAAGTGAAAAAAACCCACCTAATTATAATTTAAATAATAAAGTTGATACAATTGAATTGCATTATTATTACTATTATTATGTTTTTTTATTATTATTATTGTAATTTTAGGAAAGGGCTACAGGGTGTTCAGGGTCTCATTACTAAATAGGACTCGCAGAGATCTGCCTGTTTTCAGCCTCCCAAGAGCTCGATTACAGGGTGCACCACTATGTCCAGTCTCAGTTGCCATCTCAACACTCCCTTGGCAGTAGGTCTGGTACACGGCCAGCAGGACAGGCCTGGGGATTGAACTCCCTTCCCCTTCATCTGCTTACAGGTGCTAAGGGTTCAGGTTTCAGTTGAGCCATTTTTGAATTATTATAAAGAAAAGATTGGTGATAAAAACATTCTCCCTGTGATTATTACAGCTAAGTAACAACTAAGGAAGTCAGTTACATTTGATATGTTTTTCTATATGATCAAGCATTAATTATGAAATCTGCAAAGATAATAATCCTAATTTCCTCTTGTGCAATGCATGCACTGAATTATACATGTAGAAATTGAAATCATTTATCTTTGAGATTTGGACACCAGTTGCTATTTGATCCAACTAAAGAAAATAAAATAATTATATTAACACTTAAACAGGGGATATGTTTTAAGATTATGCTCAGAAAGGATGCTGGTTTTTCCAATGGTTTGGTTGTATTTCACCAGCATTTTTCTGGACATCGAAAGACTGAATGGCCTTCAGTAGCACCCTCACTCTCTTTGACCCTTTGCAACAGCTATTTAAGAGCTACTGATTCCTTATATTTATGAAAGAAAATTATGAGTTTTTAGCTTTAAAAAATACTAAACCTCAGCTCTCTTTTTCCTCACCCATGCTGTCTCTTCTATCTCAAATTACTTCCTAGAAGTGATGTTTCCACTCCTCAGGCTTCCTATGACCACACCCCTGTTATTACAGTGCAAAGTGTTCTTCAGGGTCTCATGCTCTTTCCATTAGAAGATCCATTTATGTTTGTCACTCAGAGTTCATCCGTTCTTCTCGATATGTATTTTACCTGTGCTTCTGAGCATCATAAAGAAATAAATTCTACTTTGATAAAGGTAATGGCAATCTCCTTGAGTCATACAAACTATTATTTCCACATTCTTTCTGTCATGAGCAGATTCTATAGAAGGAAATTTTTAAGATCTGAGAATCCTTATATTTGTTTTCCACAACAAAATAATTTTTTTTTGGTATAAAAATTGATCTGTTAGGTGTGCTGCTGACTTCAGATTCCATCTTCTTTTTTTTTTTTTTTTTTTCCAGTTTCTATGTTCTCAAGAGTCAAATTCTTTATTGCCCTCTGGTGGTCAACTCTGCAAACTACAGACCTAAAGGTCTGGGATGACACATTTTCAGATCTAAATAGGCTGGCTATTTATTTTCACAGATACAGTCTAAAGAGTAGGTGATGATCTTGATCCTTGAAACGGATTAATGAAGTAAATAATTTGATTATGTAAGCTTTAAAATTATGAGCCATTTACTTTATTTTTGTTAAATAATTATATTTCAAGAAAAGATAGGGGTGGCCAGCTCAGTGGACTAAGGCCCCTGCTTAGGCAAGCACAAGGATCAATCCCTGGCACCGCATGCCACACAGGCCCCATCCCCAGGAGCACTGCGCTGGCCACAATACTGGGCATGGTGACACACACCTGTAATCTCAGTGCTGGGCAGGCTGAAACAGGAGATCCCCACGAGTCCAGGCTGCATACTGAGAACCTATACCAAATACAGAGAAGACAAGAGAGAGAAGAGACAAGAAGAGAAGAAAAGAAAAAGTTACTTGTTTTCTTTAGAATAAGTGAGCGATAATTGATGGCTTTCTTTACTGCATGAAAGGCAAACAATTTCTACAATCTGAAGATAAACTAGAGTATGGCTTTCTGTATTTGGAACAAACAAAATAATTTTATTCTACCTTAAATACATTTGTATATATTGGTGAATATTGTACACTGTAACTATATACTATCTTCTTCAAATTTTTTTTTAAACTTTATGTATTTGGTAGTCTCACTATGCAGCTTAAACTCATAGTGATCCTACTGTTTTCACCTTCCCCAGCACTGGCTTACACGGGTGCACTGCCATGCCCAGATTCGGTGGCCAGCTCAGCGAGCTTGGGGTGGGGCTGGCATGGTTTGCGGTACCACAGATCAAACCCAGGTCCTTGCATTTACCTAGGCAGGTGCTTAGACTGCTGAGCTATCTCTGTGGCCCCTCCTTCAAATTTTTCTCCCCTTTTCAGCAAACACTGAGTGTACCATACGAGTTAGGGAGCACCGTGGGAAATCCATCCAATAAAACTTGATTTTGACTTAGTAAAAGATTATACCTTATATGGTGACTAATATTGCCATAGGATGGGACTGAAAGCTTAAGCATGTTTGCTGGCCACATTTTCTCCACCCATAACCAACTTCTAGGATTAGTCAAAACTTCTTTAGTTGGAAAGGATTCCTAGTTGTTCAACATTTTATCTTGGGATGAAAGTACATTTCACACTCTAAAGTTTGGAGCATTATAAGTTTTCTTTAGTTGACACAAGGGAAATGGAATAGAAAACACAAGTGGCTCCCTATGTGTGTGGGCACTCTGTGTGCGTACCTGGGAGTGTGTATGACAAAACCTGAGGATCCAAACCCAACCCAGGAGAGGACCAGATGGTGGCGTTTGGGAAGGTGAAACAGCATAAATGATGGACTTCGCCTACTTGGTTTTTCTTTTGCTTGAGGGTAATCTTATTTCTGCCATTCTCTGTTGCTGTTTACCGAAGCCCAGCAATGCCTGGTGCCTTTGTGAGTCAGGCAAGCCCCTCCTTACCCCAGGGATAAGTGAGAAAACTTTTTCAATGTGCCCACCCAGATATCTTCTCCCTGAGAACTTTTACAGTGCTATTCAACACAGTAGATGATCTACTGAAAATCTGTATGCATCTGTTGATAGAAATTTATCTGCTTCAATGAACACACAGAATCTTAACTCAGGTGCAGGGCATTGCCAGCCTCCTTGTAAAAGACCTGCTGGGTCAGCAAGAGCATTCAGCATCCCTAAAGTGAGAACACCAAGCCGTTGAGCAATTCTGCGACCTACCTTGCACAAATGTGGGAAGAAGTGTCTTGAAGCCTGTCCCTACCTGCTTATTTCTTCACATAAATACAAGCAGCTCATACTGAAGTCAAATGGAAAAATCATCCCGGAACAGTGCTCACTCTGACTGCCTGTACACTAAGAAAGTAAGGCATACTGGGAGCTATTCAGTTTCGTCTGCAACTTCTTTTATTTTTGTCTCCATTAAACAACATATTCTCTTGATAAATACTAAAAATATAAAATATACTTTCCTTTCTAGGGTTTAAAAATTTTAACTTTTCATTTGATATGAAAGCTGACGATGGCAAGTTTCGTAATTACTGCTCCGTGTTAGTTTTTTCTGATTTGAGAACTGCTGATAATAAAATTCAGATGAAGAATATTATCAAAAGAATGTTAGGTTGACCAAAGTCACGTAAGTTGTTCATTTTCATAGTCACTGGTTTTCAGTATTTAACTTTGTAAAGCTGCCAGATGCTGCCTAGTACCTGAGGTGAGAGTCTCAGCTGGCTGTACTGCTTTGCCCCTGCAGGGGGTAGCTGGAGACTGCCCAGCAGTTCTGGCTCACACTGAGCCTTCTCTGCCCCTTTCTGCATGCCAAGACCATGGCCTTTCCCACCTGCTCCATCCTGCCTTGGTGGCTCCTTAAAATCACAGCACTTCAGGCCCTGCAAATGGCCAAGACAGCAACGGACAGAATCCAGGGAGTAATGAAGAAAAATTCCTAATGGTGGTGACTCACTCATGGAGATGGAGTTCATGGCGTGAGGAAGCAAAAGTTTGAATATGAATGTGTCAGATAATAGAGTAATTATCTCATGATCAGTGGGAAGAGTTTGTTCATCAGTTCTAGATATCCCACAATAGATGAGCTGGACTAAGGGAGTGGAACAGAAGGCCTCCGAAGGTAAATGATCCTCATAAAATCCATATCTACAGCTCAGTAGAGTCGAGCCTGTCCCATCACTCCTTCATTCCCTCAAATCAAAGAATGACATATTGCAGCCACAACTGGGTATAAGTGCAGCAGAAAAATATAAGCAGAAAACACAGAGGTGCTATTTAGCATGAAATAAATGATACTTTATGTCTGAGATGACATCTAAAATATATCTGAGATATGATAAAATATTTACTATCTAGAAACTTTGAATCTTGAGAAATATATACTTAACATAATACAATCAATATCTATATGCTTAAGTCTTTTGCTTTCTTTCGAAAGTTGTAGGGTGGCAATTACACTTAAGGCACTTAAATGAAAAAAATAGAGAAACAATCATCTTAAAGATGTGATCAAATAATTTAAAATTATCTCTTACAATACATGAAATTTTCTGAAGAAAAGGGGAAGAATACACTTCTAGGAGATGAGGAGGATGTTAGTTATTTACAATCCCCCTCCCTTTTAATGTGTGTATTTTCTCTAAGCTTAGAAGTAAAATTCTGCATCTGAGATTGGATGCAAGGCTTTATTTAGACATTTCTTAGTTATACAGTTTGATTTCCAAGAGTTCTGTCAAACTCCTGACAAAGCTGTTTGCCTAAACTGAAATCCCTCTTTACATAGGCCTCAAAGAAACTAGCAATCATGTAAACCACCTTGTTTATTCTGAGTAATTTCGCTGCAAGAGTAGACTAAATTGTTCCTTTCTCCAAATCGTTTGTGCTGATTATACTTGTTCAAGAGTCGTGATTCCTGACTATGCAGAAGGGGGCAGAAGAGTTAAAAGTGACAAAGAGACCACATGTAACAACCATACACAATTTGAAAGGTCAGGTTATAAGTTCATTTCCTATGATTTTAAAAAGAGAGATTAGATGCCGTCTCATTGTCCACTGGGAGATATATGCTGTAGTTCTCTGGTAAACTGAAGGCTAGTGTACCTGGGGTGATAAGGAAAGGGTCACTTCTTGTATGATTAGGGGTTTTATAACTTAATCTTCTGTTGCCCTTATAGAGTAACAATAAGAATTTTAAAACCGATTTTTCATATCAAGGAGGACTAGATTTCATGCTGAGACTAAACTGAAGAATATAGGAGATTGGTGCATTTCAATTGGTAATTTTGTAAATATTGTCTTGGTTCATAGGAAAAATCTAAATTGAATCATTTAGGGAACTGAATAAATGTTTCATATCTCATCCATTACAAATCAAACTAAATGTTAACTAGAAATATTTAGTTATAAAATATTCTTTGTTTTAGAACAAAAATTTTTTTGGACTTTTTTTTAGGGAATGGTCTACAGGGTTTTCAGGGTCTCACTATTAGATTGGATTCATTGTGATCTTACTGTTTACAGCCTCCTAAATGCTGGGATTATAGGCATGTGCCACCAGGTCCAGTCTCAATTGCAGTCTCAGTGCACCCTGGGGGCGGGGCCTGCATGGTTGACCCTGGGATCCAACCCTGGCCCCTTAGCCTACTTGCAGATGCTTTAATCCACTGAGCTATTTGTCCGGCCTACAAAATTTGTTTTAACCTCTACCTCAATTATGAATTTTAAAATTGCCCAATTATAAGCATTTGCTTATAAACAAGGAATTAGCCAGTGTTTCTCAGGTTAGCTTATTTTGTAGTAAAGAATCTCCAGTGTTATTTCCATTCTCATTGTTATATTTTATACTATTATTTTTATCAAAATAGATTAGAATAGGTTTGCAGTTTTATAGTAAGACATATATTGAAAAGTATTCATTTTGAGATGGAATATAGAGATGGAAAATCAAATTAATTCAGTGTTAATACTGGTCCCACTCCTAAAAGGAGTTTGCAGTCCAGTTGGTGAGATATGATATTTACAATCATCCAAGAGGTGAAATGAGTAGCTTGAGAGCAGATCGTGAGAATGGGTGGAATATGTAGGAAGTGAGCTGTAGAAAACCTTCAGTGAATCCTGACATTACCGACCAATAGAATCCTTCATACCTTTCAAGACAATGCATGGCATATAAAAATAATAAAATAAAACCCTAGAAAAATCTACCACTATGGCCAAAGTAGAATTAATTTAATTTCAGTTGCTTATTTCTAGACTTTGAATATATGATAATCTGAATGAGGCTTAATTAATTTTAATGTGGAAAAAATTCAATGCATAAGTATATGTATGAGTAACAATTTGTAGTTCTGTGGTAACCTGAAAGCTAGTCTACCTTGGGTGAGAGGAAAAGGGTCATTTATCATTATGTCATTAGTGGTTTTACAAATTAATCTAAATTTGGACTTGTGTAGTAAAATTATGAAATTATACTTACACCATCAGATTTTTTGTTCATTTTATGTTGATAGTATACTATGTGCCTCACATCTAGAACACAGCTTTACTTTTCTTTACTGAGCTCTGTGTAAAATTGAAGAGATTTTTTAGTATCTTTACCTATTTTACCACACAAAAATCCTTGGTCATTCTACGTGTAGAGTTCCAGACTTTAAGAGATGGGCAGAATGATTAGAATTCATGGTGAGAAAGACTCTTTACATGTGGGGAGATAGCTCAGTACCTGGCAAGTGTAAGGTTCTGAGTTCAATCCCAGGCGCCACACAAAAAAAGACTCCTTACAAATTATTTACTTCTTTTTCTCAGAAGATGAAATTTCAGTCTATTTGTACTTATCAAGAATATTTCAGTGACGCCGTGCACCTGTAATCCTAGCACTTGGGAGTCTGTAAACACAAGAATCACTGCATGTCTGATCTAGTAGTGAGACCTTGAGCACCCTGCAGACCCTTTTCCCTCCCCCCAAAAAGAATATTTCAGTATGAAAAATTCAAAATTTCTATGATAATAGAAAATCCATTAATTACTTTCATCATATATAAATTATTGACTGGTCCATTTCTCTACCATAATTCATACAATAATTTCTAATCATTTTGAAGAAAATTTCAATTCTTTTTTAGTAAAAATGAGTGTATTTTTTTCTAAACTGTAACAACTGTACTTCCAAAGCCAATTACACTACTATCACACACTCTAAAATGACAATAAGCTTCTAGTATCAATAAGTATTCACTCACCTTACATTTCCTTGTCTCATGAATGTACTTTTATCTTCTGAACAATTACTTGTTTGAGGAATAATTGGAGTGCACTTTGCATTGCTCTATTAGGTGGGATCCATATACATCTTTCTCCTACACTAGTAGTTAGAATTCTGCTTGTTTTTATTTTCTGGCAATTTTTTAATGCAAAGCATTCATTCTGTAAGCTCTTCAGTTGTTTGGATTATACTGAAGCTCGTTGGGGATCAACGATTTATCATGCCTTCTTGACTCCTGCATTTACTTCAGTTTGTAGAATGATCTAGAAAATTAGCCAGATTCAGGTTTGATTTCTTTCTGACATGTCTACTTCACAGCTAATTCGGATTAATTTCAAAGCTTTGTAAACTCTGATGTTGTAGCCACTGGTGGCAAGGCCTTCGCTCACCAATTTATTAAAATGTTTATGAAATGATGATATTCTAACCTGATCATTAGTTTTTATTTTTTAGTTCAACTCCTTCCTTCATCAAATACTTGGTTGCCCTAAGTTATAGTTTAAATAGAAAAGTCAGGACAAATATTTCTTTTCCTTTTTTAATCAGTTTAAAAGGAAAAGCAAACTATAAGAAAAAAATACTCAAAGCATCTTCAAAAGTAGATAAATTAGGTCTTTAAATTTTTTCATTAAGACTATTGTAATTATTAAAAATTCAAAAGAAAAAAATAAGAATAAAAAGAAAAAATTAAGCATTAACTGTTCCTTTCAAAACACCAGCAGAAATTAGCAGTATAGTTATGCAAACTATCCTGCATACACACATAAATATAACTTTCCCCCTTCTTTCTTCTGTCCCTTTTCCTCATTGCAGTTTTCCTTTTCATTTAACAACTCACTTTTTAAAAAAATCAATCTTGCATGTTCATATTTGGTAACCTACATAACTAATTAGAAGATAACATCATGCAATACAGCAACCATTACTGAATTCCTATTACCTTGTTTTGTAAGCTTTTGTATTGCTTCTAATGCTGCTTTTTTCTACTACTATTTTGTATTTTTTGAAAAACAAAAAAAAGATCAATAAGTTATTCCATGAAAAAATCATTATTGTAATTATTGCTGCGCATCGTGCCCCTCCTTGAGCTGTACCTAGAGCATGCTCTCATGGACTTCTGTTCACCTTGGAAACCTTATATCAGGCCGGTGCTGACCCCAGCCTCCTTGTACATTGAGATGGGGTCAGAATGTCCTATTGACTTCTTATTCCGCACCTGAGATAAGGAGACATCACCCATTGTGTTCACTCATATTTATTTTACATGTTTGTCTTTATAGTATGTTTTGGGATCTGCTGGGACTTTTTCTCATCATTATTTTTTTCTGCCCTATTAATGTTCGATGAGATTTCATAGGAATACATGTGTATCACATATTTTTTTAAAATCAGGTTTTTATTGGTACATTAGATAGATAGATAGATAGATAGATAGATAGATAGATACATAGATACATAGATAGATGGATAGATAGATCACATTTATCATAAAGAATTTGTACCTGTACCTGATATAATATTTTTACCATTCCCAGATCCTTCCTGGAAGTCCTCCTGCCTTTCCCCACTTACAAAAGCTTTATTTCCATGTTTTCTTTATTTTCTTAGTTTTTGCACTTCTCTTGTAATTCATTTTTAAAAATCATAAATATTTTCTTCAAAGTGAAAGGGCAAGTTAAAGTGTGTTTTCTAGATTCAAAACTCCAATGTTTATCCTTTTTATTTTTTGTGTGACTTTTTAAAAATGGAAATATAATTTCTAAAATGGTCCTTGTTTCAAGTCATTTATTGAGTTCTATACTTTCCCTCCGCGCATGTACAAGTCCTTGCTGCCCGGGGTGCTTTAGTTTAGCACGCAGCGAGGTTTCCTAGGCATGAGGGCACATCAGCATCCCCAGACCGTCTCTCCGTTCTCATTCTAATATGCCTGTCTAGGCTCAGACTCACTTGCTCCTTCTTCAATGTAATCACAGGATTTATTTACAATCGGGACCACAAAACTACCATTTTCTTTCCTTGATTTCTTCGTACACGTTTTTGTGTACTACCATTATCCAGGTCTACTGTCCTGTAATTGTCTTGGCCCACGTGGTTTTTTGTTGCAATTCATGTAGACATCAGCTGTGGAGGACGCCTGTACGTTTTGATTTTGTTATTTTAGATAATTTTTATGTTGGGTGGTGAGGATGTGTCTTGAAGGTAAGGCATGAGCTATCCAGAGAGAACAATGTTGTTTTGGCGACCACATTTCTCCAGAATCTTCTTCCATTTATGCTTAAAATGAAATAATAAGACTCATCAGTCTAATTGTCATTCAACTCAATTTGTCTCCTTTACCAACTTATAAATTATCCACAGATTCATTTGAAAATAATGACTTGATTGGATAATGTGTAACTGAGGGTTCTTCCTGGGCTCTCTTCCTCCAATACATGGCAGTCTTACACACTAGGCATAGTCTTCTTCACTGATAGAGGAGTTGGAAACATCTGAAAGGAAACTATAACTCTCTCTTTACCCTTGAGGGATATGTTTCAACACTCCCAGTGGGCATCTGAGAGTTTTTACTTTATTTATTCAAAGAACTATTGACCAGTTATAATCTAGAGTTAATAGGGTGGTATCACCAGAAAAGGATAGATCACAGTAGCAGCAGGTGGAACAAGACAGTAGCCACAAGGTCCACGGACAGTGGGATGAATAGAGAATGTGGCAGAGACAACTTCAAGGGCCCCGTGGCTGCTGACTGAGTGCTTCATATTGTTCTGTTTCACATTCAGTTACCACGGGGCTGGGGTTTTATAGAGCAAAATGCACAGCACTGACAGTGCTCTTTGTTCCACTGTAAGACCAACCTTCCAAGGAAGTTGGAACTTAGCATCCAAACAAAAGAAAGTTTCTACAGACAACTCTATTTTCCCCAGTTCTTAATGTCCCTTTGGTAACATTTTTATCCAGACATTCTATTTCCTGTCCTTTTACAACATCCCCTTCCCTTGATTGGATCCTTTGGAACACAAAAGGAGCATTTTAAAGGCATGGAGTTAAATGACTGCATTCTGTTCAAGGATGATACACCTATGCAAGACTGTATCACAAACTCTTTTGCCTATTCATGATATACTCTGTATAATTAAGAGTTATGAAGAATCACATCTAATCAAAGTTTAATATCTTTCCCACCCTGAACCCTAAAATGACATTTCTGTTGTTGCTGAAAGGGTTATTTTCCTCCATAACAAGATCTGCTCGCCTCATTTCTTGCCTGTGGAATCTGTCTATAGAGGCCCAGGTCGGGCTGACCCTAGGTTCTCAGTCACATTATTCCGGGTGAATGAGATGGATGGCAGAGCCCTTGTGGCTTGGCCCACTGATATTGTTCCTGATGAAGGTTAACAGTGTTGGCCACTTGAAATCTTACACAGCAAATTGCTGGCATCTGGGGTTTCCTATCTGGTTTACAGATATCCCATAGTAATTCCAGGATTTACACAATACCAAGTACTGATCTCGAGTACAGGAAAGCATTTCCTATCCAGAATGCTACCACAGAAAAGCTCAAGAATTCTGGACATCGCATTAAAGTGAAATTATTCTAATAATTACCAAACAATTGGTTACTTTGGAAGAAATGGTCACTGGTAACTCCAAAGATATTTTTGAATTTATTAAGCAAGCAATTATTTGCTACTGATTTCTTTGATGAAAGCTGATTCCTCTCCTGCTGATTCACCTTGTTAATATGTAACAACACTGATGAGAGCATGATTTCTGAACTGACATAACTGGCAAGAGTTTTATCCTCTTAAGATTTAGATAATCTGCTTTAACATTCCTTTCTTAACTGAATTTTTTTCATATTTTTAATTACATGCATTCAAGCGCTGGTGGGATAGCTCAGAGAACTAAACACCTGCTTAGGCAAGTGCAGGGTCCTGGGCTCAATTCCAAACACCACATGCTACACCGATGCCACCACCAGGAGCACTGAGCCAGACAGAATCTGGGTGAGATGGCGTGTGCCAGTAATCCCAGCGCTGGGGAGGCTGACAGAGAAGGATCACTACAAGTGTGAGCTGTGTGGTGAAACCCTGCACAAAACACACACACACACACAAACAAATTACTTGCATTCAATTGGTGTGCAAATGTTACATGGAAAATTCCAAAAGTATTACATTTTAAAATTTTAAGTAAAATTACATGTTCTCTCCTAGCATCCACATTAAAGCACTGAATCAGCCTCTGTTTACTGTATACATCCTGTCATAGTCTAGCTATGGATGTCAATGTCCACATTATTTATCTTGCTTAACTACATCAAGGAAAACTTTTACACCTTTATAAAATGATAATGAAACAGGCAGGAGAAGAGGTGAGAGAGTATACACAGAATCGTATATATAGCTTTTATTATGGTATTTTTAAATAATTCTTTTATAGTTACTAGTGTTACTCTCTTACTGTGCCTACTTTATACAATAAACTTTATCATAGGTATTTATGTATAGGGAAATAATAAGAAAAAGAGTTGAAGTATGTTAATTTCAACCATGGACTTGAACACATCTCCTGGGAACGAGGAGGGGCCACTCTACTGCCATTGTCAGCTGGAGGCTGGCACAAGAAAAAAAACAAAAAACAAAAAACAGACAAACAAATTTTATGGACCAGCCAAGACTTTTTATTTACCATACACTTGAGAAGTAATAATGAAAAGCACTCATACCATGTCCAGTGAAAATATAGACAAGTTTTAGAATGATCTATTTTTCCTAAAGTATATTAGGAATATACTAGGAATATATTAGGAATAGTATAATAGTATATTCCCCAGGAATTCTAGATTTTCTTCCTCTTGAACAGGGAAGTTTCTGTATTTTAAATACACTTAATTTTTTTCCTCAAGTTTTTTCTTCTCTGTTAGTAGAGACTTACATCATGAGCTAAGGCAAGGAAATAATGCAGGATTCATGAGATAATATTGCTTTTTAAAAGACAGAAGAGAGAAAGTATTCTGATTCCATTGACCTCCCCACACCCGCCCTGTTCATGGCGCATCAATATTGGGATCCGGTTCTGCACCCACTAATTGGACCGATGCCTGGGTCTGCATTCAGAGGAAGTGCTAATGGCCCCTCCAGAGACTGTGGCTACAGCTAGTGCAGCCGAAGCTCAGGAATGAAACAAATATATTTAATATAATATGCTTACTCTGTTTTCATTAAGTAATGCTTGTTCCTCATAACTTGCTGATTTCTCTTTTGACAGGAACAATGCAACTTTGTTTCCACTCAGTTAATAAAAGCAGCACTAAAACCTCAGCTTCTCATGCTTCTGGAGGAATGCACAGGATTTAAGGTTCTTTTCTAATTAATGTTGCTTAGAAAGTCTGAAGCCCAGTAGCTGAGCTAGTTAAGACACCTTTGCTTCCTTACCACAGCACGAATCCCCAACCCGTTGTTGACTGATTTGTACATAAGGGGCAGGTGAAGAAGTGCAAGAAGAAGGCCACCAGCAAGCGATGAAGCAACTGCGTGTATTTCTACCCAGAATTCACATTGATTGGAGTCTTCATGCAAAAGACCTTTGTTTTTGGAGAAATGCTATAAAATGCAAGCTGTATTCTCTATCAATGACAGTATTAGAAGAAATAAATTAATTGTCCATATCTTCATTTTCGTAGCTCTTTCAATGACATATGCATTGTTTAAAATAAGGAATAAGAGATAAGATATTTTTAAAGAAGTGTTTCACAAAACACTCCTGAGTTGTCTGTGAAAATGCATTTAGAAGCATTTTCTAGAGGCAAGATACAATCCCAATTTTGGAGAATTGATATATGCTTTTGAGATGTTAAGAATCAGCTGCAGCTAATTTTAGCACATGTTTTTCTTTCTGGGCAGCCTTCAAGAAATTTGATTGTCACCTCTTGGTTCCAGAAATTACTACATGCTAGCTATTTGCAGAAATAGCTCTTGAATAAGTGTTCAGTGACCTCAGTGACTTGTGATGAAATTCTTCTTCATTTCAGCAGTTGGCACTGATTTTCTCTACGTGAAGAAACTAAGTACACTTTAGGTAGCATTGCATTTAGAAGTAAGCTTAAAATATCTACTTTACAATGAATAATTATGTTGAATAATAGTTGGCCAATTCTTTTTCTGACTGATCCTTCATTTTGCAGAGAAAACCCCCGCACTATGGACAATTAGTACTACCGCCCTGGGCTTCTTGATCATTTCATTAAGATTTTTCTTGAGGAAGCAGCTCACTTTTTCTTGTGGAGGAACTTCTGTTCATGAAATAAAACTAGGTCTACTTCTAATGTCAATGCAATTGATGGGGATCGGTTTATCCCTTCGGATGGCTTTCAGTCAGGGCAGGACAAGCGGTGTGATGTGGTAGAGGATGGGGGTGGTAGCTCAGTGAGACCCCATTATGCTGCTGTGTCACATTTAGGAATTTTAACACTGCCTTTTATCCTAGTCTGTAAAAGTAGACAATTATTCTTCCATGAATTATTAAACAATAACATTGAAGTTCATTTACTTTTCTCTTTTTATCAGAAGCCTCTACTGTGTTCCCCACCTTTACCTGAGTTCCAAAGCTGCAGCGTGGATTCCTGAAGCTCTAATCCTGACTGCATCACTTACCCGTTAACCTAGAATATAGTTATGTTACGGTGGCCAGCGACTAATATTTTGCATCTTAATTTTCCACGGTTGTTTGCATTTAAACAAAGGATCACAGTGTTTCCAGAGGATGGGGATGGGGCACAGAGGAAGAGAAAAGGCATTATTTTAGTGTGGTTGGAGATGCACATCACATCACTTGAAGGAGACACTGCCTGCACAGTATCGAAGTGAGACAGGGAGGCAAACAAATGAATTGCTCACTAATTTATTTTCCTTTAGAAGTACAGAGTTTACAGGAAATCCTCCTTCTAAATGACAAGGTTTGGTGTTCCTACGGCAAGATCTTTTATTTTAAATGTATTTTGACCTACTTAAAAAAATCTCCAATTTCTGGTGTTCTTTTATTTTTGTCTCCACATTATACCAATATAGTTACGATGAACAGCACGCAGGAAAGTTTTAATTTCAAAGATCAAATGTAAAGACCAGACTGCAGAGCTTTTGTAGGTTCCATTAGTCCCCAGTCCCTCTTTTCTTCTGTTGTTCAACAAGCAAGGTGCCAAGGAAAATAGGATGAATACCTCTGTCTTTCCAAAGGCTTTTAACATACATTAAATAATAAACAAGTAAAGCTCATAACATATTCAGTTCTTCATTTAAAAGCAGAAAGAGAACAAATGATCCTGTATTGCATTTTAAGTCACTTTTAAACTATCTTTTTGAATCAACCTGCTTTTGTTCTTTTGTAATTTTTCCTAGTTTCTTGACTTGGGCTTCTTTTCATTTCTCTTTTCCCATCTGAAATTTCTAGAGTCTTGAAAGTAATTACTTCTTGGAGAAAGTTTTCATGGATACTAAATGCTACCTAATAGAAGCCATAAGCATGAAGTCTGCTAGCATTTAGAGTGGTATAATACATATGCCAGGTTGAATCAAGTGGGAGAGAAGGTTAATCATTCTTTTAAATTGGCAGTGTTGCTGGAGGGGGATTAATATGCTTTTTGAATCCCTTATGTGTTGTAAAGCTCCTTTATCACAATCACTGTGTTCATGGCTTAGGTTTTGAATTAAAGGTGGCCCCTGTGGTCATCTGGGACAACTCCCTTAATCTCTCTCACCGTATTAGATGATAGATTTTTCATTTCAATATATAATCTATTTTAAAGAGTGTTGACTGAGAAAGACTAATGTGAGCACCCTGAAAATGGAAGCCTCTTTTTCATGATGAAATAATTTTTTCATAGCAAATCCAGTTCTTGCCCTGTGCCATGCAGAAACGCTGAAGTAGGATGCTTCTGTGTGCCCAGGGCCTAAGTATACTCCTGACCCATCAACTCCTCCTGGCTGCATAGGATTTGACCAGATACAAAAGAACAAAATGTGAAATTGGCACAGCCGGCTTCTCACTGCACAGGAAATCTCTATTTCAATTTGACAACCTGAAGATTGTGCGATTTGAAATTCTTGTCATCTGGTTTACTTTAGTTTCTCAGGGAATGGAGACTTTGAGAAGATTGTTTGAAAATCTGAGCTTTTGATTCAAAGACTTCACCAGATTTTTCCAGCAGTCATCAATCAGCAAACATTGACCAAAGCTCACTGTGCTGCCAGTTGCCACATTTCGATTTCGCAGACAACTCAGGTGGTGGCCCTGCTCCCTCAGTGTATGTACAAGAACATCTTTATAATACTTTTCAAAAATGAGCAAAGCTCAAATAAAAGCAAGACTTTGATCAGAGGTTGTACTTAAAATGTCTGACTTCGTTGATCCCTTTCATTATCAGAATTATTTTGTCCCAAGTATGAATTGTCACATGGAACTAAATATTATTATTTGGTCATTTAATATTTCATCATGGTAGTCTTTTTTTTTTTTTTTTGTACCAGGGATCAAACTCAGGACCTTGTGTTTTCCAGGTAAGTGCTTATGCCACTGAGCTGAAGAGATCTTCAGCCTACCATGACAGTCTTCTTTTCTCTTCTACTTAAAGAACTAAAATAAGACAGAGGGACCTACCTGTCTTGAGCAGAGATAATATCAGAGATAATATATTTCCAGATACAGGCAAGCATAGACACTGGTCTAAGTGTTACTGAAGATGAAGGATGAGGTGACAAGCATGGCTCTCAGCAGGTTACATAACAGAGTGCAGTTATCTAAAACCTACGTGTGAACCTATCTCAATAAGGAACGGAGCGTTACTGAAGGTTTTTCATTAGATGAGATATTTCAAAAACAAATACACAAAAAGGACCATCTGTGGCAGTTGACTGCATATAAAGTCCATTGCGAATGTTAATTTTATAAGACACTAGCTTTGGCGTTTAGAGGGCACATTCTATATTCCTACAAAAGTTTAGGAAGGAAATGATAATTTGAAATCACTTAAAATTAAGGAATTAGAAAATATTGAAGGTGGATGCTGTCATTCACTTACCCAATTTGGTTGAGAACCTACTATGTGGCATGCACTATGTTTACCGTGGGAATACCACAGCAAAGATGTAGTGCCTAGAGGAACTCCAAGGACAGTAAGACCTATCATAATAGTCCATTGAAATCTAACAGGAATGATCCATGCAATGTGTCATAAGAGCACAGGTTTACAAAGTACAGGAGAAAGCATAAACTGTACTTGGAGATACTACAATTAACAGTTGGTTTGAGTTTGAAAAGAAATTTTCCAGGGGAAAAAAGATCAAGGAAGAAGGAGAACCTGAAGTGGGAAGAGCAAAATAGAATTAACAAAGAGGTCCTTTTGTTGTTGTTTATTATGTGTTTTTCACCTATAGCATAATCGTATAACTCAGGTACAAATAAAAGCCTAAAGAATATTATATTTCTTATGAAGAGAGGGTATTTATTAAACAAAACGGGTTACTTTTGAGTGAATATTTTCACAATAGAGGCTGCTGAGTGAGTCTTCAAAGAACACAGAAACAGAGCATAGGGCTTATTGGTCAGCATATCCTGGTTAGGTACCAGTATGGTTCCTCAACATTTTTGCTAAGTAAGGTCCTCTGGTGAAAATGTGTGTTCCTTTTCTTTGGAAAGTTTTGACTTAAAACTTTTTTTCTATTTAAAATACAAACTGCAGTAATGAAGTTCAAATGCCTTCAATATCTGCCAGTACTCATTCTTTGACACAATGGGGCTAATGCAGAGATATGACCTATACTTTTGTGAAAGGCTGGGGAGATAGCTCAGTGGTCTAAGTGCCTGCCTGGAAAGCTCAAGGAACAGAGTTTGATTGCTGGCGCTGCATGCTGTGCTGGCCCCACCCTGTGCTGGCTACTGAAACTCAGCATGGTGGTGCACACCCATAGTCCCAGCACGGCAGATGCTGAGACAGAAGGATTCCTATGAGTCTGAGCTGCATAGTGAGACCCTGCATCAAATAAATAAATAAATAAATAAATAAATAAATAAATAAATAAATAAATGATATAATTTTGTGAAATAGAAAGACTGGTCATATCTTCAAATTCCTAAATAGGACTAATTTTACTTTTATTTTTTCTGCATTCAGGGAAGGGTCTACAGGGTGATCAGGGTCTCACTTCTAGAACTGACTCATAGTGATTCTCCTGTTTATAGCCTCCCATGTGCTGGGATTACAGGTATGCGCCACCACACCCAGTCTCCATCACTGTCTTAGCATACCACGGGGGCAGAGCCAGCATGGCAGGCCCAGGGATCAAACCCTAGCCCCTGGGTCTGCCTGAGCAAGGCTTTAATCTGAGCTATTTGGCCAGCCCTAATGGGACTAATTTTAGGTCCTGCATAAAATAATTCAAGTATTTCATACACCACAGATTCTGATTCAGGTATGTAGATATGCCCAGGGATACGTCTGTTACATATGATGACCAGGTCATTATAATATATCTAAAATTGGAAACTAGAGTTCTACCATGTTGCAAGAGTGCAGTAGGGTTATGGCTCCTATGGGGAGGGGATGAGACAAGGCTACCCACAATTGAGGTGCTCCATGTCAAAAAGTTTTTGGAGTTCCTATAAAGGTTCAACATTCATATTTGAGTGACTTTATTTATGTGCACATTCTTCTACTCAGTTATCAAATGTTTTCTGTATATTATGTTTCAGATATTGAATTAATTTGTAGGGCACAGAAATGCATCTATATAACATGCTTTCCATTAAAGCTTATATCTTGCATAAGAAAAGCAAGGAAATAATAATTTCCTGAGTATGCTTAGTATTAAGTATTCAGAAAAGTGGTCAGAGTTTCTTCTAAGTGGAGAAACAGGAGGGATCATCTACAATCTTTCACCTGATCTCAGTCAACTAATTGTTTTTTTGTTAATTTTATGTATTTGTTAGAGGATCTTACTGTGTTCCTCAGACTTGCAGTAATCCTCCTGTTTTCAGCCTCCCCAGGGCTAGGATCATAGAAGTGTGCCACCATGCCCAAGAAGCTGGAGGGCAGGGCCAGTCAGTTATGCAGTACTGGCTCAATCAACTACTCTTAATCTCATCTGGTGCTTATTGCTTATATCATGACTTATAATCTCCTTCTATAGCTTGTGTTAATATTTGTTCGCTTCTGATTTCTCAGTGATCTCTACTACCCTTGAACGTTCTTCAAGTCATTAACCTGAGACATTCTTTAGCTATTCAAGTAGTAGCTAATGCATCTTTAAGTTCCAATATAAGCACTCCACCTTTGGCTTTGTATGGTTTCTACTGAAAGCAATGCCCTTGCCATGTTTTTATAAAGCCTGGCATTTCCAATTACTCACAAGATGTACCTTTATAGTCTATAATTTCTTTGCTCAAGAAGCAGCAAACTCCTTAAGAACAATATCATTATTTACCTTACTTTCCTCTATGGTCACATACTATCAGATCTGTTTTAGGAACTCAATAACTATTTTATTAAAAGATTAAAGTATAACTGTCACTTAAGAGAATGATTCTGCATAGACAAGAAGAATTATAAATCAGAACTAAGTAGTGACAATAGGATTTATTGAACAAAAGTACACAATATTAGCAGATATTAAAAAGTTAAGCTAAATATTTTCACTGTATCTGTTGTTAAAATGATTGTTAATTAGATGAAATTCAGACTCCTTAACATTTTCTTAATATCAAACTTGGACAACTGCATAAAGAGGAGTGTGAGTGAAGTTAGAATTAGGGTTACTGTTAGAGACTTTATCTCTGTTTAGGAATGTATGGAATATACCAAGTAATTGAAACAAAAATCCATACTAAATGATATACAAGAAATTGCCCTAAGAGCATATATAGGAGATAAGGAAAATAACATCTGGGTGCAAAACCAAGAACTAGAGAATAAGTGAGAAACAATTGAAAAAAATAAAAGCAAATCAATCAATAAATAAATGCAAGCATGTGGTATGCTAGCAAAAATCATAAGATTGCCATAAGATTTATAGAAAATAAAAAGGTTTATTTTTTATTATTTTTTTATGTTTTTCTGTACTTGATGGAAAGGTCTAGAGGGTCTCATTACTAGATCGGACTTGTAGTGATTCTCTTGTTTATAGCCTCTAGTTACTGGGATTACAGGCACACCACCATCCCAGTCTGAACTGCCATCTCAGCCTTCCCCTGGGTGTAGAGCCAGCACTGGAAGCCCAGGGATCAATCCCCCGTGCCTGGCCCTGCACCTGCTTGAAGATGCTTTAATCTGCTGAGGCATTTGTCTGGCCAAGAAATACTATTTAAAAGAGATCAGATATTTTGAAAAGGCAAAAGTCTTAGAAACAGAAATAAAACACAGGTTATTTGATGACTACAAAATAAAATAAAATAATCTCCCATATTTCTGTACAGTTAGTTGTAAGACTAGATGAAATGTTAGTAGCACAATACGAAGAAGTTGGGTTTCACTTCTAAATAATTCCAGTTGAAGACTAGGGAGGGTAGATCAAGGGAAAGAATAATGAAAGAAAAGTTTCTTTTAAATGAACGAGATGAAGACAATTTGTACAGTGAGGGGTAAAGATACTGAAAGCCTTCATTGTTATGAAATTAATTTGTAACTAAAGTCAACCGAGGTCATACAGCTGAGGTCTTAGTGGAGTAGGGCAGTGCACATTGTGCATATAAGACAGAGATATCTACAAGATCTCTATTTCTGCACAATTACAGACAGAAAGGCCACGCGAGGATGCCAGGAGGTGTTCATCGACAGGCTTGGAACAGAAATCACATCCCACATGAAGCCTTGAGCTTGGGTTTCTGTCCCTCAGAATTGTGAGAAAATTAGTTTCAGTTGCTTAAGTCACTCATTCTGTGGTACTGTTAAGTCAGTCTGAGCAGGCTTATGTGGATATCCACATGCAGTGGCACACATAACAGAGAAACAAAGACTGTGAGCTGAGACTTTGTCTTACACAGAAGTGCATCAGCATTGGTGGTATTCGCAATTTGTCCCATTTTTGTCAAGAAGATAAAGTCATACTGAGGTCCTATACATGGACTTTCTATTCTTTTGTCCTTGTAAAACTGAACAGGGAGCAGGGACACAGCCTGGGAGACACATGATAGAGTTCTCTCTTACTGAAATAACCCCATGGTTGGTAGCCATGGACAGGCACATCATGGAAACAGTGTCTGCCAGCAACCACAGAAGGTTGTCTTCACTATGCTCTTGGCATTATGGAAAGGTCATAGGTTAAGTATAGTCCAAGATTTATTCATGTCCTCATGCAGGATTCTATAGTTTTCTTTTGCTTTTGCCCTAAGTGGAGATTCCAGATTCCAATTTTAGCATTGGTTTTCTGAAAAAGGAGTTGTTTGCGAGATGGGGGGAAGGTGGCCGAAGAATTAGGATGCGTTATATACCGAGTGTGGGGAGCAGCTGAGATGGAGATCATTCACATATGTGGTGCTGAGAGCATAAGAGCTGAAGGAGTGCCCTGAGGCATGGAGCACCCAAGGGGAGCAGCCCTGAGCACAGGGGTGAGAGAGGTGGGCTAGCTGTTAGTCAAAGGGTTTCACCTGACAACAACCTGCCAAGTGTATAAATAAATGCACTGGGGTTGTTGAGTTCATTTTGCCAGCAGGAGAGTTTCCCCTAACCCCAGCCTTCTGTGTCTTATCTTCATTTCTTCATCTTCTTGCCACCCCTTACTGTCCCTATCCTGGGAAGTAGCAGAGCTGTACTGAGCAAAGCAGTTTGGTATCTGAGTAAGGATCTCGGGATTGAGGAAATTGTCATTTAGCAGGTTACACACCTCTAGTGTGTGCAAAAGAAGGAGAGGGGTGCATAGAATTTGTCAGGATTGAGACCATTAGGATCATTAATACTGAGCCCAGAAATGTATCAATGTCTTCAATATTGACAGCATTAGTATCCTCAATACTGAGCCAGTATCACCGTATCAGGTGTAAAAATGTTGCAAAGAGTTCTCAAAGAACATGTATATAGAAATGATGTATACAGAAATTTTTGTTGTATGTTGATTTCTGCACTTATTTGTTTTTTGTGGTTTTGGATTAGGAAGTGACTTGATTGTGGGCTTGTTGAGGGCGCCATAGAGGGTGTGGCTTAGAGCACTATTTTAAGGTCAAGTTCTGAGTGGGGGGAAATCATGGCAGAACAACAACCATCCCAGCAGAGCTCGAACCTTCTAGCCTTGCTCAGATAAAGAAAGAGTTGGGGAGCAGAAGGGGGTACAAAAAGACCTTTTCCCACTACAGAAGTGTTTCACTGCAGCTTCAGGTTCATAGTCATCCCAGGTAAAACTGATAAATTGAGCCTTAAGCTACAACAGTATGCTTTCCAGTTGAGAGAAATGTTGCTGTATTTTGCAGGCCAAAACTTCTACTTGCATTCTGTAAGTTACTTGTTCAACAACTGACCTTTAAAAATGCAATTAAATGCTGCACCGGCGCCTCACATGTACAAGGTACTACTTTGGCAGCAACTATCACTCAGGTTATTCATCTACAGCCTGGAAAAAAAGAAAAGCCAAATTGCAGGCAAGAGGCATTTTGCCTGGGATTGCTCTTCTGTACCTGTAAGGGTAGTCCAGTGGTAATCCAACCATTCAACAAAACCTAGTATCTACACAAAGTATAGATAAGGGTACTACTGGGCAACTGAAAGTAAATCCACCTGATGTGGAAGGCCAAATCATTCTGGAAATTTCCAGTAGGTACTTCTCTGTCCCAAGCAACCGTAGGCTCTCGGGCCAATGGATGAGGAGTGGGCAGGCAGGTACACAGGGACTGACAGGAGAGCTCTGCCCTCACCTGGCTTTGCCATTGGAGGTACCCTGGGTAACCTGTGATGTGAGCCTGCACAGCCCACTGATTACCAGGTGACAGTGGAATGGGACCCAACGTGCACACCTCTGTTGGACCTCAGCTGTCCATGGGCACTTAAGACTGATAATATCTCCATTTATTGGGTTTTTTTTATGTTTTTATGTATTTAGTACAGGGTCTACAGGGTCTCACTATACAGATTGGACTCAGAGTGATCCTCCTGTCTTTAGCCTCCCAACTACTGGGATTATAGGTACACACCACCATGCCTACTCTCATTTGCTATCTCAGCACACGCTGGGCTTAGGGCTGGCACTGCACTCAGGGATAGAACCCTGGTCCCTGTGTCTGCCCAAACAGGCACTTTAATCTGCTGAGCTATCTGGCCAGCCAATGTCTCAGTTTATACTAGTGCTACCTTCCAAACATTCTGTAAAACTTTCCACATGTCCCTTATGTCTCTTATAATGGGAATTCCTTACTATGCTTAAGGTAAAAGAATTGTTGACGGTGCTCACAATATGTTCACAATTCAACTGTAAAAAAACAAAATATTTTGTATCTTCCTAATTCTTAAGAGATATCTACTAATTGACCCACAAAAAATCTGATTAGTCTATTTATAAGTACACTACATCTAAGGTTGTAAAAGAGTAACTGTATTTCAGTTTGGGCAAGTACATATTTGCATGCACTCTGATTTTGTAGGTAGATTATCTGTGTCTGACTATCCAATTTGTACAGATTATCTTTTCACATTCATCCATTCTATAAACAGCTATTTTTATTTGAGCTCAACAATTGCTTTTTCCTCTTTTCCTTTGAATTTTTGATCATTTGTTCATGCTTTAATTAGGTTTCTAGATTTAAGAAGCTTGCTTCCAGCTTGTCAATATTATATAGACCATATTAGAATTTTTTTCTTTTTGTATTTCAAGGAGGGGTCTACAGGGTGTTCAGGATCTCACTATTAGATCAGACTCATAGTGATCTGCCTGTTTACAGCCTCTCAAGAGCTTGGATTACAAGCCCACATCACCACCAACAGTCTCAATTGCTATCTCAGTGCATCCTGGGGCTGGGCCCCTGCTCCTGCTTGCAGGAGAAATTTCTTATTGGAAACCCTTCACAATTGTGCAATTAATTAGCAGTCAATGTTTTCTTTGGTGAATAAAAGAGCCTTTGTTCATTAATGGTTAGCCCCAATAATCTCCACAACCTTATGGGAAACACCCCTCAAAAATGTTGCTCAACAAAAATATTATTAAAATATGTTTGCATTGAACATCATTAAAAGATTGAGGTTTCTGGATGATATTTTCTGATTTAAGATGCTCTAGTCCAAAACTAAATAAAGAAAAATTTTCATATGGATATGCCAATTGTTTGTCATTAATCTCGTGGTATTTAAATGTATTCATGCCTTCTGATGTACAGATCTTCCAAAATGCAAAACAGGATTCTTTATGGTGGCAGGCTTTTTCTCTCAGTCATCTGCCTTTTGTTGGTGATACACCTGCTTGTGATGGGGGGTTCGTGTCAAGCCAACATGAGACCACCAGTCCATAATACCAACTTATGTATGTGCTAGGTATATGCCAGTGTACTTAAAGAGGCTGAGATACGGAACAGTCCAGACACTGTCACACACCAATGACATTCCTCTAAAGGACAACAGATTAGGTACAAGTTTCTTATGTATCAGACAGACATGGTTGATTAAAAAGTTATACCATGTCCAAACAGAAATTTATATGCATTATAAAATATCATCATGATTTTCATGTTTTGATATTATGTATGTTCTTTTTATTTCAAATTTTTCATGTAAGATTATATAACTATTGTCTGTTAACATTTTATAGGGATTCAACTATTAGAAAGTCCATGGATAAATGGAAAGAATTGCTCTACTTTGTATCTCCAAGTGATTGATTCATTTTTTTTTTTTTTTGGTCTTTTTGAGACAGGGTCTTACTATGCAGTTCAGGCTGGTCTTAAGCTCACTTTGTAGCTCAGGCTGGTCTCGAACTCACAACAATCCTCCTGCCTCAGCCTCCCAAGTGCTGGGATTACAGGCATGCGCCACCACACCCGGCTAAGTGATTGATTCAGATGAAATAATTATATTAAGCTTTCATTACAATTGAATGTTCTTAAACTTCTCTTCTGGATGTTCAACAACTGATGTTTGGAGACCAAAAATGAGAAAAATAGATGGGCTAAGAAAACAGCACATCTGTTCTCAGAAGTCAATAAAGACCCAGAATATGAGGGAACCTTTTAAATGACAGAAAATCACTCTTAGTGATTTTCTGAAATTTGCAACCATAGCTTTAAATCTTATCATTTCCTCAAAAATAATATTTTAAATTATAATTAAGAAGTGTGATGTTAAAATTTATATTTCCTGTGGCTTTCTATAAATGATATTTTGCATAAATATATTTTACTTGAAAATATTCTCAAGTAAAGACTTTGGATTTCAGATTCTTAATATCATTAACAAAGTGACCAAGTAATCTGTAACAGTTTTCCTGTGTTGGATTCCTTTTAGAGTAAACTCTACCTTTTAAAAAATATGATAGATTTACGTTATGCCTAGAGATTTCCTTAGATTTTCACATTTTCAATAATACCTTATTCTAGAAAAAGTACAAGTTTTAGAAGGTTCCTTTCCTCAAAGAGAAGAGTCCTTTTCTACCTGAGTATTTTTTTCTACTAAATGGTTGGTGTGCCCCAGGCTGACCCACCCAAGGTCCCCATTATTAACATCGGTTTGGGGGATTCTCTTTCTACTTATCCCACTTGATATACTACTTTCATGTAGTTTCTTCTTTTCTTCTCTCTCCTAAGATCATCCTGCTCTGTTCTTTTGTCTTTTCCCAAAGTCTCCCTTCACCACTTCCCGGAGCCTGGTTCGTACACACGGTGGTTCTGAAGAGCCAATAGAAAGGGGAGCAGCTCATGGTGGATATGTCCTTCAGAGAATTTCTCTTTCCATGTAAAGACTGCTATCATTTGGACAGTAGTCCTTCTTTCCTCTTTAGATCTGAAGAAAGTATTCCATGAGGCCTGTCATTTAAACTTGCTCCTGGGACAGATTATAAAAATGAAAGTTCCTGGAAGAAAATTTGAAATACAAGGTAATGTAGAAAAATGCAACACAAGTGGCAGGAGAACTCCAAGGGGGTTTGAATACTCAGTAAAACACAACAAAGATTGCCTCTCTTTAGCATGCCTTTTGATCTTAAAATTCAAGCTGTATCTCTCTCCTAATGACACATTTTGAAATGAAATTGCACTGCTTCTTGGTTTGGGCTAAGGTGGCCAGAGACATGGGAACAAGCTGACCACAATATCCTTGTGATTTCAATCATGACAGAAATGCAAAAGAAGGTCAGACATGGAAAAACACACTGTATGCATAGTAAGAAGGCACATCATCTGCATTTAATTTCTGACTTAGCTGGCACAAGTGGTATAATCTGAGCCTTAGTTTTTACATTTTGAAAATGAGATTATTATACAGTTTATATAAAATTTATAGAGAATGATATGGAATACCTGTGGTACGCTATATATGGCTAATGAAGCTATTGTTCTTTTAACAGTTTTGTGGACCTAATATCTGGGAATCTGGAACTATTACAACCAGAAATTAAATGCAGAATTGCTGACAGTATATCTCCACTATACAACACATGCTTTCTTGGGTAAATAAATATAGATTTGTTAGAACATTTTAATCTTTTCTAGAAGGAGAGATAAAAATCACTATAGGGACAAAATAGTTTTTACTTGGCTTCTTATGTTATGTTATCATTATGTTATCATAATCTTCAACTTAAGATTTCCCTACGTTCTTGAGTTAAACAGATACATCAATTACAAGTCAAAAATAATAAAAATACAGGATATGAGAAGTTACATTTGAGGTACTTCAAACTATTCATTTTGGCATTATCAGCAATGAGAATAATAATTACACCACTTAAGACCAAAAGCAGCTAATTTAAAAGTAATTGCAAATGAGGATATATATTAAAAATATTTTCGGGAGCCGGGGAGATGGCTCAGTGGAGTAAGTGCTTCCCTAGCAAGTGCAAGGGCCTGAGTTCAATCCCCAGTTCCACCAAAAAAAAAAAAAAAAAAAAAAAAAAAAACTATAAAAAAATATTTTCTTCGTGTAATAGAAATATGAGAAAATATTCTTCCCATTTAGGGGATTAAAACTGGCTCAAAGATTATTACTAACTTTGAAGAGCCACTCACAAAAAATTTTAAAAATGTCAATAGAGTTAAATAAATTTAAACATTTGTGATGAAAATAACTACTACATGAAGAAAACAGTATACCTTAGAACAGTCACCTACACAAGAAACATAAATGGTCCACCATGTCCGAACACTTATTATAATATAAAATGAATCCACTACAGTGAAACATAAGCAACAACTGAAATCATTATAAATTTTAATCACACAAAGGAAAGGCAGAATAATATATATAAAGGAACTTGTAACTGAAAATGACACAGTATTCTTGAGCATAAAACTATGTAAACAGAAAAGGAACACTGTTGTGTTTGCTTTGTAATAAATTATGCAAATAACTTTTTAAACTTTTATTTGTTTAAAAAGCATTAGTTTGAATATATAAAACAGAGGACAGACAAACCATTTATGCTACAGTCATTCTAACTGTTAAAAAACCTATTTTGTCTGGGTGTTGCACAAAATTTGATTGTCAACATGCAAGGTCCTGAAACTTAGATCCAGTACCTAACCAACTGCTCTTTTCACAGGACAACAGTTGGCCCAGGGAAGTTTTTAACTTTCAGTTAGATGACTTTTCAAAGTATCAGGAAAGGAAGCCAATGAGCATGGCTGGAATAATATTTAGACCTTTTGTTTGAAAGGGCCAGAAAAGAGCCTACCAAGTGTCCAGCTCTGCCTGCTTCTACCCCAAAGGCCAGAGCTTAATTCTGAGTATTACTTTTACTAAATTGAGGAAGTGGAAGTAGGTGTGACAAAGGGAGTAGATGGCAAGGGAGAAAGCTGGGTGTTTGCCTGTGCACACGCATGGAACTTGGGTCCCCAGTCTCCTTGATTCTCTACTTCTTAAGGACCTTTGTCAAAGGCAGGCAAATACCACTCTGACTCTATGGTTTAAATAAATGATCTTCCCTTGATCAAATATAGGTCTTCCTTTACAGAATGAAGAAAGAGGGGTCATAGAAGAAAATGAGCTCCTTTGACATGAGTTGAATTTGTTATTTTTACTTACAAATGTGGGAAGTGATACAGTTTTTTGATTTTTCTATTTCTAATCTATTATGGAAAATCTCCACGCAAATATCTTTCTCTATGTTCTAATCCAAGACTTTCATTCATACTCAATAGGTATGTATAAATTTCTTACATCTGAAGACATACATTGATAAAAGTTTAAAGTCTTGGAAATTTTATTCAACATATATTTATTGAAAATTTCCAATGTATCAGAAATTGCTTTTGGCTTTGTGCGATGTTGGGGACAATTTTTCATGGGACTCATGCTTCGAAGCATCTTGCAAGTATATATATTGGTAGATTTTGTTTCAGACTCTCTTTTTAAAACTATTATCTATCAGGCAGGGGAGATGGCTCAGTGGAATAAGCGCTTCCCTCAGGCCAAGCACAAGGGCCTGAGTTCAATCCCTGATTCACCTGCCCAAAAAAAATCTATAATGAATTGCACTGCACTGGACGGTAGATAGTGCATCATCCATATCATAAATGGCTGTGGGTTAGAGCAATATTCATGAAAAACTATGGTAATGGCTTGACATCAGTCTGTAATATATCAGTTTTACCATTTTCAGTTCAAAAATTTATCAAAAATTTTAAAAGGAAAACCTGAAGAATAAGATGACAGTAAGAACTTGGAAAACTCCAACAAATTTCTGGGAAACTAGGTTACATGCATGCATAAGAAGGTTATATACATGGCTGTGTACGTGCCCAGGAAAAAAAAAACAATTAAAAAAGATTAAACAGTCTGTATGTGACCAGGAAAAGACCCCAGAAAGGACTCAACACTTCAAGCTAAAGCTACCTTGAAGTATAGCAGAAGCAGAAAGTGAACATTATGGCAGAGTTAGAAAATGTTTGTCTGTGTGTTAAAAGTGCATGCAGATGGAAATGTAGTCTTCGCAGAGGCGAGAGGCTTACTTGTTCAAAACTTTTAAAGAAACTTAATCCTTGGGAGATGTTTAAGCTGAAGAATGACTTCACTGACTTTACAGTAAACTGATGTAGATATTAGAGAATTAGTACTAAAATGTTGCTAAACTAATATATACTAGTAATAAAAAATCCTAGGAGGATCTGAATTTTCATATTTGAAATAATTTTTAACAAAAACATTATTTTAACACAAATTATGAGACATGCAAATTGATAAGCAAATACTGTGGACACATAGGAAAGAAGTAGTAAACAACAGCATCTACCCTCAATATTTGAAAAATATCAAAAATATAAAATATAAAATAATACCAAAAATCACAAAATATCAAATATTGACACAATTCAAAGAATGAACAGTGTGAAAGAGAAGAACAAGAACCATATGTGGTCAAATAAAGCCCATTCTAGTTTTATTGTCCAACACAAGGGACAATAACTAAAAAGCCTTAGCGAATATCATGGCTCAAGAGCACAGACTCACATAAATAACTGAGTTAGCCAGAGGACTGTTGAACAGTTTCCTTCTTCTAGGTCTTGCTACCACACCAAGAAGTCTTCTGTGTAATAACGGGGGGGGGGGTGTTTAAGTATATTAGTTACTTTCCTTGTTGTTGAGTCAAAATACTCTACATTGTACATTAAAGAGTATAAAGTTACTGTAGTGCTCAGTTTGCTGAGGTTTCAGTCCATAGTCAACTGGCCTCATGGTAGGGTTGCAAATGGCAGATGAGTGACAGTACATGGCAAGAGACAGAAAAAACAACAGAATGAGCTGCAAGCCTTTCTGTATGTATATGTATATGTATGTGTATATGTATTTGTGTGTGTATGTGTATCTGTATCTATATCTATATCTATGTCTATGTGTATCGATATCTATATCTATTCCTGTCTAAACACACACTGTATATGGCTTCCTCTCCTTCTCTCCTCTCTTTTTATGGAGGGGTTGTTACTGGAATTTGGGGACTAAAGAATTGAGAAGAATTTGTGGTTTGCATGGAAATTCTTAATAGGATGTTGCATCCCTATAAATAATTTTCAACTGTATGTCCAGTGATTGTATTTACTTTTTTTACTTACTTTAAATGATCTTTTTACTGCACCCCTATATTTCACTGAAAGAAATGCTTCTGTTTATGATGGTGTCCACAGATTCAATCTTACAATATAACTATTTTTGTAGTTATTCTCCCCCTCATGTCTAGTCTCTATGCACACTGTGACAGTCTATTACTTGTAGTTGCTCTGAATTGAGACAGGTAAGGTGGGAGGGAAGAATGGGAGGTGGTTGGATACTAAAGGGGAGGTTTGAAGGTGGAATAGTGGTAAATGAGAAGAAAAGATTGATGCATGGTCTGATTTCATTGGAGTGCTTTCAGCACTCCCACTTGGTAGTGGGAGATTTCAGAGGATGCTCTTCAGGGGCCAGGCAAAGATACGGGAGAAGGGGGCTTCACTTTGTGATAGCAGAATGCTTCACGGTGATCAGAATTTGCTGATACTGAGGACAATAAGTGAAGTAAGAAATGTGGAGAAGCAAAGGACTTAGGATGGGGAGGATGAGGGACTATGCTATCGAAGACGTCAGAGACCATGAGGAGGCTAAGTGTAGCAAACTTAAGAATTTGAGATGGGAAAAAAAGAATTTGAGAAGAGTTTATGTATTTGGAAAAAGAATAAAGTAACATGTTAATGTTTTGGGAGCTTCAAGTGAAGATATAGAGCTGAGATAAGGAAGAAACTAGACACCTACTTAATCAGAGCCAATGGAGCAAAAATACATAAGAGTAACAAGCGAAGAAATGCATAACGCATAAAATTATACAACAAAAGCCCAAATAGCTAAATACATCAGAGAAACACACAAAAATGCAATCAATAAAATGTCTGATGGAATTATATTAAATATTCCAATGAGGTATTTTATTTTTTATTTAATATAATAAAAGAAAAAGATAAAACTGATATAAAATTTCACTAAACAATATAATATGATTTGATGGTGTTTGTTGTATTGGCATGTTGTCTTCAAAGTAGTTATTTAGATTACCAGATATATGTATGCAAAATTGGAAAAAGAAAGAAGAAATATAAGAAATTTAGACAAAAAATAAATTAAGACAAAACAAAAAGGAAAAAATGAAAAAAAAGACAAGAAAACAAAAATAATAAACCATTAGCTATTGTTTTGCACACAGTAGCAGAAATCTGCAGTAGAATTATACAAACCATCCTGCTTACATACACAGATACATCTCATTTCCCACTCGCCTGTCCTTCACCTCATTCAGTAATTCCTTCCTTTTCAACACGTTCTTCTTTCCTTTTTCACAGTATCTATTATACCCATCAGATTTTATTTAGTCTTTTAGCTTTGTACATTAGGAGACAATATGATGTTTTCACATGTGGTACTGATTCAATTCACTTAAGAGCATGGTCTAGTTGCATCTATGTACTGATAAAAGCCTCAGATTTAGCTTTTCTTTTTATTTTTTTTACAGGTGAATAGCACTCTGTTATGTAAAAATATCGCATCTTTATCCATTCCTCAGTTGATGGGTATTTAGGTTGCTCCCAAGATTTAGCCATGACAAACTGTTCTGCCATAAACGTGGGTGCACATGTCGCTGTTATATGACGTTTTCAGTTCTGAAAAAAATAGGAGAGTAATAGCTGGATTGAATGGGACCTCCAATCTTAGATATTTAAGGGATCTCCACACTGATTTCAATAGTAGCTATACCAGTATGTACTACCACCAATAGTGGAGAAAGATTCATTTTCCCCCACACCCCCTCCAGTATTTTTTTTTTTTTTTTGGTATTTTAGAGAAGGGTCTACAGGGTGTTCAGGATCTCACTAATAGATTAGACTCATAGTGATCCACCTGTTTATAGCCCTGCAAGAGCTGGGATTACAAGCATGTGCCACCACACCCACTCTCAATTGACTTCTCAATATGCCCTGGGGGAGGGGCCAGCACAGTAGGCCCTGGAATTGAACCCTCGACCCCTGTGTCTGCTTGCAGGTTCTTTAACCTGCTGAGTTATTTGGCCAGCCCTAGCTTTTGTTATTGGTTGATTTCTTTATGACAGAAATTCTTTTTGGTGTAAGATGCCATCTCAGTGCCGTTTTAACTTGAATTTCCTAAAATAGATATTTTATATGTGAATCGTGAGCAACTTCTTTAATAGAGAGTCAGAATGCACAGTTACTCTGTTGTTCTTTGCACTGCAACTTGGAAGTAAACCCAGACTCAGGACCTCATTCCGCCAGGAGCTAGCCATCCTTGTAATATCTGATACAGTCTGAGTTCTCAGGTGAGGAACTATTGCTGTTCTTCCCATTAGTGATGGTGGATTAAGTAGACCATTTCACCAGCACTAAATTTTTCACTGAGTTAGGATTATTTCTGTGCAACCAATTTAGCTATGACAGTAGCAGGCTATTCAATTACAGATGTATCTATCATAACTAGTTGAGATATGACATAAGATGCTATGTTCAGTGTCATATTAACCTAGAAGATAATCTTCAGCTATAATGTAAGCATCATAACAATCCAAGGCTTGACACACAGTTAATGTTCACTAAATGTGATGTGTATCTCCCTTCCTGTTAAAAAAGAACATTTATTAGTAATTGTATAGAATCTGTTGTCTAAAGCATAGGGACTGGGGAACTAGGTTGTGCCAGAGAGAAAGAAAGAAAAGAAAAAGTGTTTCTAATCCTCCTCTGTGTGGTATGGGAAGAAGGAAATAGACACCCTGCTGTCTCCAAGGGTGTGAGATTCTCCTGGTCCTGGTGCTGCTCTTCAGTTCTCTGTCAGCAGAAATGTCTGTAGTTTCACTTGCCTTTGCACTAGCAGCTCTCCAGGCACTGTCCACGGTGCAGAAGCGAAACCTCCCCTCTGCTGTGCTGTTATATGTTTAGAAAGAATAACAGAGAAAACTAGGTACAGAATTGGTAGTTGAAAATGGAGATGGACAAAGATTCTATGACTTATACAAATATTAGAGGAAAATTTTATGGTAGACACTTGGAAAGATGGAGAGGAAAGAAGTAAAACTGAGAGTGAATAAAACACAGGAGAAAGAATTCACGTGAAGAGATTTGGGTAAATGTGGGAGGAATATTAATTCACAAGGGAGAATTTTCTTACCTTTTATACACTATATTGAGAGAAAAAGACAAGAGTAAGGAAAGCACACATACACGGACAAGATCATAAAAAATGAAATATAAAATAATGGAATAAAAGTGTAGAGAAAAGAAGAAAAAAATGGGCTGGCCAAAGAGGTCAGTGGAATAAAGAGCATGCAAGCAGGCTCAGGGGCCAAGTTAGATCCCTAGGCTTGCTCTGCTGGCCCTGCCCCTGGGGACAATGAGATGGCAATTGAGAGTGGGTGTGGTGGCATGTGCCTGTAATCCCGGCTCTTGGGAGGCTGTAAAAGGTGGATCACTATGAGTCTGGTCTCGTAGTGAGACCCTGAGCACTAAAATACAAAAAAAAAAAAAAAAAAAAAAAAAAAAAAAAAAAAAAAGAAAGAAAACAGCAGAGTAAAAAATATTTTCAAACAATAAAAACAAAGAATACAAATACAGTTTTCTATTGTTTTGGTCATGTGGCTTTCCTCAGGCTCTGGTTAAAGAGCAGAGTTTAGGCTACCATGTGTCTCTGTTCATGCTGGAAGTTTAAGGTTGCAACTTGCTCCACAGATGAAGTTGTTGCAGAGTTTTGCTAACTGGGGAACATGGTGCCAATGTGAGCTCTTGGGCCTGTGTAGTTCAGGCTGAAATTGGCCTGTGGAACAAGTCTGTGAGCAACTGCCCTTGCCTTTCAGATTCCTCCCTGTCTGCTGACCACCTGCTGGCTGCCTCCCATCACTCTCCTTCAATTCTCTATGCTGGGAACATGGTCACGCGCAACCTCCAAGGGGTGTCTTGGGACCCAAGTTCAAATACCCAGCCCTTCCTGCAGTAGCATCTCACCAGTTCCTGCTCTGCATGACTGTGTCCTAGGGTGCTTGCACCATAGATCACCCACCTAATATCGACTCCGGATGGCCACTTGGGAAGTCTTGTCTCACTTCCTGCCTACTTCAGTTCTCTGTCAGCAGAAATGTCTGTAGTTTCACCTGCCTTTGCGCTAGCAGCTCTCCAGGCACTATCTACGGTGCAGAAGTGCAGCCTCCCCTCTGCTGTGCTGCTCTGATTCACTTTGCCATGTTGTCTTATTCTCTTTTCTGTCCATTCCCTCGTGGTACCCTCCACTTTCTAGGTTCCTCTCCAAGCTACTGTTTTCAGTCTTTGGACTCTTTGTCCTGGAGAAGCTGAGTTGCTTAGCACTGGTTGTTCCACCATTTTGTCTGAATCCTTTTATTTAATTTCTTAAAGAGAGTCATTCTTTCTGCAGTACTATGAAATCTCAATGTTCTTCTAATTTACATTTCTCTAGTGACTAGGAATGTTGAACATTTTCATGCATGCATTGGCCCATAAGTCCATCAACAGATGAATGGTAAAAGAAATTATGATAGTGAAACAGAGTGACATACTACTCTGCCATAAGGATGGGTAAGTTTTAGCCATTTGTAAGAAAAGAGAAGGCCATCCAAATAGTTCAACAGATTAAAGCACCTGCAAGCAGGCATAGGGGCCAGGGGTGGTGACTGAGAATGGGCATGGTAGTGTGTGTCTGTAATCCCAGCTCCTGGGAGGCTGTAAACAGGTGGATCACTATGAGTCTGATTGGTAGTGAGACCCTGAGCATCCTGTAGACCCTTCCCTAAAATACAAAAAAAAAAAAAAGAGAAAGAAAAAGAGAGGCACCTTGAACACATAATGTTAAGTGAAATAAATCAGACGCACAAGCTTCAATGCCATGTTAAAATACTAATACAATGAATTTAACTTTCATCCTGGCCATCCACTGGAAATAATAAACAGTACCAGTGATATAATTCTGCTCCCTGAAGAAAATAATCTATGATGGTCTCAGTTCTGAGTCACTGTGTTTTCTGTGGAGCTGGTAGACTCCTTGTGCTACTCTATCACTGGTACGCTGCCTGGTGGAAACATGTCAGTGCTTCTCTTGTATCAGAAACCCACCATGTATATATATTAAAGAGTCCAATAAGAGAGGTGCAATAAGAAACAAAAGCAAAAAAGTAAAAGAGAACAGTTTTAAGCAGTAAAATAAAAGAAGAAAAAATATATAATTAAATAAATAATAATAAACTTTTCTCTTGTTTTGGACATATAACTTTACTTGGGTTCTGGTTAAACGATAGAGTTCAGGCTTTGTTGTCCATTTCATATTATTTAGGAGAGGAGTTCTTCCTTTATCAATGGAATAAATGAAGAGGTAGTTTAAAAAATCACTATATCTATTTTTTCTGCCACGAGCTCTGCCTGCCTACTTCACAGTGTTTATTCAATATGCTGATCAACTTGCTGAAACAGAAATGATATTTGATAATCTATGGTATAATCAACCACCTGACTTCCCACGTAGAGTACAGCTTAGGTGAAAGGCAGGCATACAGCTTCTTTACAAGGCCAACAGTCTGTGCGGTTTAGCCCTGCTGTTCTGCACTCACCCTCCACCCACCTATTCTTTCTTTTGTTCAGCCGGATCAGATACACCGGCCATCTATTTTTCCCTACTGACATGCTTCCACCAGGCGGCGCACCAGTGATAAGTACCACAAGGAGTCTACCTGCTCAACAGAAAACACAATGACTCAGAACTGAGACCACCATAGATTCTTTTCTTCAGGAGGCAGAATTATATCACTGGTACTGTTTACTATTGCCAGTGGATGGCCAGGATGAAAATTAAATTCATTTCATTAGTATTTTAACATTTTCTTTATATGACGCCTTATCACCAGCGTCCCTTGTCGACCAAACCCAATGATCATTCCCTGCACGCGCATGCATGATTCTGTTTCCTCTCTAGTTTGCTTGTACTAGCTATTGCCTTGTCTTAAATGCCTTTTTCCCCTGAGGCTCACGTGGCAGTCATTTTTCCCTATCTGCAGGCCATTACTAGGCTATTATTTTCTCACTGATACCTCCATGACTAAGCAATTTAACATGGCACTGTTGCTTCTATCCTCATTGTCATGTCCGACTTTAAATGAGAAAAATTACAAAATTAGAGTGAAATGTTTTGCAACAATTTTTTTTAATTGTACCATCCATTTAATTTCAGACCACAGGCTAATTTATAGTTACTTCCCAAAAATCATAATGATAGAGCATTTTCTAAGCCATTTGGGGCAAACCTTAATGACTATCAATTTAATTACATACTTCATTATATAAAAGTTAACCTAAAAACCTTCAACTTTAGAAATAAAGCTGAGAAATGACTTTATAAAGAATGAAATATGCTTTACCTTTTCTCCAGGACTTTGATGCTATTATCCATTATGAAAATACCCAGAATATATGATAATAATTATAATGATAATATTTCACTGGCCAGTTACCACAGATGGCCTACTACATATGCCTTGTTTGTTCTGACAATCTCATGAAATTGACATAGTATATTCCTCTTTTTGATTAAGAAACTCAAGGCTACACTTGTTAAATACTTTGTTCCAGGTCATCCAGGTGGTCAGAATTTTAGTTTAGATCTACTTCCATTTAAAGCTCTGTCTCTGAACTAGAGAAACATGCATCCTAAGAGAGTGAACATGGTAAAGGAACACAGGGTAAGTGCTAATTAATAATACTATGACATTATTATAGGATAAATGAGAACATAGCTAAATTTAATACAAGTAGGAGAATATTGAAAAGATATTGTTTTGTTCACAGTATTTGAACTAATACCACAGCACCAAATAAACCTCAGACAGCCTATGCATTGATGGCACGACCTACAAATGTTGGCCATTTGACAGGGAGAATTACAGCTCCGGATCCAATGTTAATGTAATAAATTTAAATGCTACCGAACATTACTTGGTAACTGCGGACCGAAGGTCTGTCATCATTTGCATGAAATGTAAAAATAAGGGTTTTGACTTACATGTTGTTGCAGGCATAAATTCAGTTTACTCTTTCTAAAAGGCAGAACTTGGCTATGAACATTAAAGATGACTTGTATGACCATGTTAATCCTTCTACCTCATATTTCAATTTTTATGGGAACTTTATTACCAAATAATATATCTCTGAGCTCTCCTTTTGTGGCTCTGCTGCACATTACTCGCTTAAACTACAATCGGTCATTACTTATAGCAGTTTTATGCCTCATCTACTGCACAGCCATGATGGCTGTCTTTCTAATAAATTCTTCATCACTTTCAATATAATCATCTGCATTGCAGCTTCATTAATATCCTTTCATTCACAGATCGAGGTAGGCAACATCTCACTGAGGAAAAGGCTTTAAAAAAATTAATTAGGCCACAGGAACCTGCTCTAGGCTTTAGTCAATGTCATGAAGTGATGTAGTTCCGTATATAATATTGGTAGCTTTTGAATAGCAGATTAATTAAGAGCATCCTTATATGATAGAATAAATGGAAATTCATGACATGATTTTCATTTTCACAATAAAATGCGAAGACTCACTATTGAAGTTTAAACCTTGTCATGTTGCTTTAATGCAAACAGGTTTATGATCTAAGAGACACTGTGTATTGAAGTTCCAGAAGGTTCTCTCATGAAAGTCTTGCCAGGAACTCTCCATTTAAAACAAATTCTCCTCTCTCACTTATCTATAACTCTAACAGATAATTACAGCTGAGTTATCTACTGTAATTATTGAAGACAACAGTGTCAAAAGTTTACCTTATATTTCTAATAATCCTGTTTTACCTTAATCGTTGTTTAGGGCAGAATTTCTTATCATTTAAATTGCATTTGAGTTGAGAGAAAACTCTAGTTTACCTTTTCTTTCAAGTACTCTCTTGATGCTGTTACTGAGACTGCCAAAGATGCCAGAACCAAGGGCAGGAACCAGAAATGGGAGGGGCAAAATGCTATTTGTCTTGAAAATGAAAAGTTCCTTAGAGACACAAAGTTGGGAGGTGGTAACAAAGCAGATGTAAGAATATGTGACAGTCAACCCCAAACTGATCAAATGGCAAAGGGAATTAGTAAGAAAAAAAATCATATTCTATAAACAAATAGCCAGTTTTAATTTCTACTTAAAAAATAAGGAAAATCTAACATAGATGTTGTAAGATTGAAGTAAGATTTGAAAGTTGTGGGAAATCAGGCAATCATGAGGTAGTCCAACAGTGTCTGCAAGCAAAAGAACTCATCTTGCTAATTTTGATATACTTACACATTAAAATAATACACATTAATGGAAGTTAAAAAGATGTATCTGCTTATAAAAATATAGATGAGGACTAGAACCATAATTCTGACCAAAAACATGGACCAGAGAGATAGGGTGGTGGGGGCTTTAAGATTCCACTTACATGGAGTGTTTAAAAAAGCAAAACTGGATTATTCTCTTTGCTGCAGTTCTGAGAAATCACTTATGTAGTTTCAGCTGCTGTCACTTGCTGGTTTCAGATTTCATATTGTTCCAGGCAACTGGAACAACTAAGGCCAGATGCTTTGCAACACACTCACACTGTGGGCTGGACAGACACTCACACTGTGGGGTGGACCTCAAGACAAAAGATCAAGCAAATGCATATCTCCTTAAGCGTAGACTTCGGGCACTGGTACTCTAAGTATGTCTCTCACCTTGAGGATGCCTGGAAGTGTCAATAACGCAGCCCTCTACAGTAATAGCCTCTCTTTTGTGTTCATGCCCACTTGCTAAGTGATTCACTTCCCCATTTGGTCCAGGATTTAATCTTTTGTACCTGAGCCACTGTGCTTGTAATCTTATTGGATGACCATAGTTTTGTCCCACTTCATGTCCACTTAAGCGAGTTCCTATGTTCTCCAGCTTAGACTCTCCTCACCACATTGTTTTACTATATAAAAAATCCCTGGAAGGGACATTCAGGGGCAACCCTCTTGGGCCCCCCTTTCTGTTCTCTCTCTTGGACAGGATCTTTCTTTCCCTGCACAAAATTATTCTGCTCTTAACCCCCATTGATCCTAAAATTCATTCTTTGGCTTTAGAGAACACAAACTCATCCTAGGTGTCTTTCTGGTAGGAGTTTCACTCCCCTACATCAGTCAGTATAAATAAAATATAATCCATAGGTTTCTGATTCCAACTGCCTTTTGTGGCTGTCGTGTTTCTGAGGTTGATCCATGCTGTCTCACAGGCTATGGTGAAACTGAATGTTCATATGTGGTGGGCACCACCCTGGATGCCCGTCTCTCACCTTGTACTAAAATCCAATAAAAATAGACATACAAACAAACTGAAATATTTTCAAGATGACACAGAGAAAACAATTAATAGCGTAGGCACAGGAAATGACTTCTGAAATAAGACTCCAATTGCAAAAGGAAAAATAATAAGAATCAACAACTGCATCCAAATAAATTGCTCCTACATATCAAGGGAGACAATCGGCAGAGAGAAGAGACAAACTTTAGAATGGGCAACTACCTGCAATATGGAAAAAAAAAAAAAAAAAAACTTAAAACCCCCTGAAAAGAAAAATCACAATAAAAAATGGGCAAATGAACAGAATATCCACTTCTGAAAAGAAATACAGATGGCAATTAGTACACAAACACATACAAAAGATGTTCAAGGTCTTTAGCCATTAAGGACATACAAGCCAAAATTATTTTCCAATTCTATCTCACCTAAATCAAATGACTATCAATAAAATAAAAGGTGAATGCTAACAACAATGCAGGAAAAAGAAATCTTTCTACACTGTGGGTTAGAATGTAAATTATTTATTTACTTATTAAATTACTACTGACATAGTGTGGAAATAATTTAAAAATACACATGCTATTTAATTCACCTATACTTCTTTCAGATATATCATCATTAGAGAATTAAAAACGATGTAGTATAGTATTGCAATAGCTGAAGTATCAAAACATCTTGGATGCTTATCAAAGGAAGACTGGATAAACAAAGACAGTGTACTATAAAGAAAAATCAAGCTACTGTGACGAAAACAATGTGTTTATATATGTTGTAGAAAGTTATTCAGCAATAAAAAGGGTAAAATTATATTATCTGTTGGAAAATGATGGAACTGAGATTGCAATATTGAATGAAATAAGTCAGAGTCAAAAAGTTAAATATCATATATTTTCTCTCATATACAAATAAGAAAGAGAAAGAAAGAAAGAAAGAAAGAAAGAAAGAAAGAAAGAAAGAAAGAAAGAGAGAGAGAAGGAAGGAAGGAAGGAAGGAAGGAAGGAAGGAAAGAAAGAGAAAGAAAGAAAGAAAGAAAGAAAGAAAGAAAGAAAGAAAGAAAGAAAGAAGAAAGAAAGAAGAATCAAAGTGAAAGGAAGGAAATAAAGGAGGAAAGGAGAGTTGGGGAAACATGTGAAGAAACTGAAAGGAACCTTTTGCCAATGGGAAAAGGAATCAGGACAGGGGAGAGGAATAGGAAAAACTACTAGGATTGAAAATTTTGAAGCTATTTATGAAGAAGTTTCTTGAAATCAACCTCACTATTTTGTATAATTAAGCATGTGAATAACAATAAAATAAAATAGAAAACATACATAGATGAACACAAAAACCAAGAGTAAGACTCATTTTCTGTTTTGACTTTCTATTCTTTATTCTGAAAGCAAAATCCAGAGTGGTTATTCATATTTAAGTCACTATGTCATTTATTTAGTTTTGCTTTGTTTTTTATTTTTGTTTTGTTTTTTTTTTTTATGTCTTTTTGAGACAGGGTTTCACTATGCAGTTCAGGATGGCCTTAAGCTCACTTTGTAGATCAGGCTGGTCTGGAACTCACAACAATCCTCCTGCCTCAGCCTCCCAAGTGCTGGGATTACAGGCATGTGCCACCACGCCCGGCTTGCTTTGTTTTTGTTTGTATCTGGAATGTCCTCCAAAATTCCTATTTATTTACTTTAAAGAGGAGTAAGGTAAAAATTACAATAAAACAGAGTTTTGAAATAGGGTGGTGGGACAGTAACAATAATTAGCACATTTGTGTGTGAGGCCTCTGTGCTGGCCCTGATGTGTGCGACTCTGAGCTCTGCTCCAGACCTCTGAATCTTTCTGAATCACAGTTCTGGTGATGCCCAGGACTGAGTACGTTGTTCCTCCTGAATACCACAGTGTCTAGGCCCAATATTCCCTCAGGAAATCAGTGCAGCTTAGCCCAGGATAAAAGCAATGTTTGCTAGATTGGGTATTAGGTTCCTAATGACTTGTCCATGAGGAGAATTCTGTGAGCTTTACAAACTGAAGCCCTGTACAAACCGGCACAACAAGTAGCATCTGAGCCAAATGGTGCCTCAAATTTTTATTTTGACTGCAATATTTCTGGAATTTCATCTGTTTGCTGGCTGCCTTGGGTGGCATTCCAGGGGTTGGCAACCTACCGTGCCAGGCAACCACGTACCTGCTAGCCTGGCTGAGTGCTTTGGAACTGTCTGTTAGTGCTGCTCCCTCTTCCTTCATGACGATGCACCGGAAATCATAACTTACTTTTAAAACATTTTTAAAGACATATTTCTGTGTCCTTTATGCAACAAACCAACATGTGGCATTGTTATTGCTGCATTCGCATTCACTATTAATTGTTGACTCTTGGTTGCACTTGTGTGTTTTGTAATTGTGGGTCTTGGTTTAATTGCAGGGAGTTAGGCTTCATCTACAAACACAGGAGGAGACCTATGTTATTGTACCATACTTTGTTGGGTACAAATCCATGTTTTTGGCCTGCTGCCTTTTACAAGCTTTCCTAATCATTATTCTGTGTCTGAGCCTTCCCCCATATGGACATTGGCTACTAATCTGTGGTTTGGCAGCTTTATTCTTCCTTATTGGAACAAATCATTCCCCCTCTTCTGGGTACACAGAAGTTCCTTGTGTTGCTTATTCACCTGTGTTGTGTGGCTCTGCTCTAGTCCACCATGAGAAATATAGGAGGTCTTTGGTTGCAACATAGTAACAAGGATTTACTTTGGCTACTCCAGCAACTGACTAAATTCGTTTGGTTAGAGTTTCTTAAATCACAAGAGTAAATTATTCTGGTTCCTGATTTCTCTGAGGGATCTGGTGTTTTGTAGGAGTTTTCATTCTGCTCAGGTTCTTTAAATAGGTCCAAGATTTTGTCTCCTGGTCTTTGGGCTTTTAAATGTTCAAGCTCACTGAATTCAGGAGCCAATAAGTTTCCCAGGGAATACATAGCTAGAACTTCAGTTTCCTACAATAGAATCCATTCCCTCTCAATATTTGCTCAAGGAAATCATTTTTGTGACTTGCTTTATTTTAGTCTTGCTATAAAGAGAATTCTAAATATATTTGATCTTCAATATTAGAGTAAATATTAAAAATGTATGCTGTTAAAGAAAGAGAAAAAAGAGCTGGCAAGATAGCTCAGGAGAATAAACTCCTGCTTAGGCAAGCTCAGGGATGGGGTGGGGGGTTACAAGGGGGAGTGGGAGGGTTGGATCCTGGCACCATTTGTCATGCTGGCCCTACCCCTGGGTGCACTGAGCTGGTGTGGTAGTCTATGCCTGTAGTCCCAACACTGAAGAGACTGAAACAGGAGGATCAGTATGACTCTGAGCTGTGTAGTAAGACCCTGTACAAAGTACTAAATAAATTAAAAAAAAATACTAAACATAGAATTAAAGTGAAAATATAACACTTGAAGATATAAATGATGAAATAAAAAATGAATATGAAACCTAAGTTTTAAAATTCTTAGGAAGTAAACATGCATATAAAAACATCAAAGTAAGATGCAAAAAATAAAATATATAATAACATATGGAGTAACATCTTGAGTATAAAATTTTGAAAAGAAAAAATATGATTTTTTGTGAAACCAAATATATCTACTTGAAATATAACATACAACATCAATAACATAAGTAGTAACCAAATGAGATGAGGGAAAGGAGAAAGGGTAGGAAAAGAGGAAGAAGAACAATTACGTATGCACAGGAGAGCTAAGGTGATTCTACTAGTAATTTCTCAGTTTTTTGAAGGTAGAAGTTAATGCTTAAAATTTGACCAATTTTCTATATGAATAGCTACAGTCTGAGCAACTACACTAAAGAGAGCAATGTGCAACATTCAACCACCATTGAATAAATTTCATTTTGCTTTTTAAATTATATTTTTAAGAGAGTACAGAATAGTATTACAAATGATACAGAAATTCAATTAATAAAATAATATGAATTTCACAGTATTTGTTGCAATGTGTAGTGTTGTCTTCCAGCTAGTTGTTCATATTACCAGATATCAGAAAAATTGAAACCATCGCACCACAGAGATATTTTACACCCGTGCTTATAGCAGTGTGATTTGTCATGGCTAAATCTTGAAATCAACCCAAATGCCCATCAACTGAGGAAAGAATAAAGAAGATGTGGTATTTTTATACAATGGACTATTATTCAGAAATGAAAAATGGTACATTGAGGTTGATTGGTTTTCTTAAACAGGTGCAACATTTTTAATGTCTTTTCTATTATTTTTATATTTCCTTTAAAATATTTTTTTTAAAAAAGGCCAAAAAAAACCCTCTGGGTTTATGGAAAGGAAGATTAACATTTTAACTACTTAATCAATCCTGCATGCCTATATCTGATAGTCTGAGCAACAAATATGATTATTATAATCTGTAATATAACAACCATTGTTAATTTCCTGTCCTCTTTTTGAAATTCTGTACCACTTTTATTGTTTTATGGTGCTTTGTTTTTGTCTTTGTTCTTACCATTTGTTTTTACTTCTTTCCTCTTTAAAATACAATTTAAGAAGTTAATATGCGAGGAACTTGAGTTAACACAGTTAACTATAAAAGCCAAAGGTAGTCTACTTATGTTTGAGACAATATTTTCTTAGGAAGTTTCACCAGGATTATTTCCTTCATTATTTTTATATGAATGACAGTAGCTAATAAAGGAATCCAAATTGTTATCTTAGGGTGGGCTAAATAGCTCAGCAGATTAAAGTGCCTGCAAGCAGTTGCAGGAACCAGGGCCTGCCATGCCTCCCTACCCCTGGGGTGCACTGAGTTGGCAATTGAGACTGGGCATGGTAGCATGCACCTGTACTCCCGGCTCTGGGGAGGCTGTAAATAGGAGAATCACTATGAGTCTGATCTAGTAGTGAGAGCCTGAACACCTTGTACACCCTACCCTAAAAAAAGTAGAAAACAAAAAAAAGTTTCAGGCCTGAAATCCATGATCTTGGCTACTTTGCTTCTTTTTTTCATTTGTAATGCTAAGAGTGTGCAGGGTCATTTTATATAGAGAGCAACCTGCCTTTCAGAAATTCTGGCAGAGAATGGGAAAACACAGTTAGCATTTAAAACATGATAATTTTAGTGTGAATTTGGATTTTCTTTCATCCTTGGACTTTGAAAAAATTGAAGAAGGAAAAGAAAGAACCATGTGGTTGTGGAATACAGGCGGCTGGCTCAGGTCGCTGGGATGTGGGCACCTTATGGCTTTGTGATGCTTCAGGGATTCCCTTTTAAGGTCCTTGGGGAAAGACTGGCTTCCCATTTTAAACAATAATATTGTGCTCTCCTTTTTTGCAGCCTCGGATTAGGAAATGTAAAGCCCCTTAGGATAAAGATCCAGTACAATTTTTCTCTCTTTTCCTTTCCCCTCCCTGACACGTAGCTTTTGATTTTTAGAAAACTGAGAGGAACTAATTTTGTTTTTGAACTGCAGTGCATGTGCATTAGGGAAAAGATGATTCTGAGTGTGCCTGATATCATATTCTATAGAAAAGGAGGTAAATTTACTGGAGAAAAAAATTGCATTTCCAAATAAATATTTACTTTTTCAAATATTTAATGTGAGTAGAGAAATTTCAAATACAACTATGAAACCAATCTTTTACTGAGATATTCAAGATAACCTGTGATAAATGATTTCATATGATTTTATTATCTTTCAATATCAGATGTCAGCTATTCTTCCATTAAGTTTTTCTGAGCAATTACTGTGATAGGGGCCTGCTAAATAGTTCAGAGATTAAAGCGCCTGCAAATAAGCATAGGGTTCAACCTCCGCACCTGCAATGCCGGCCCCACCCACCGCCTGGGGCACGCTGAGACACCAATTGAGGTTGGATATGGGGGCTCCAGCACATGGGAGGCTGCAAACAGGAAAATCACTGCGAGTCTGATCTAATAGTGAGACCCTGAACACCCTGTAAGCCCTTCCCTAAAATGCAGAAAAAAAGAAATTAGTGTAATTTTATTATTTTTCTTTTTTAATTACTTTAATGTAATTTTTAATTGATGCATTAAAAACATAAAAATTGAACATATTAATGTGTACAATTTGATACATATGTATCATTTGCTTAAATCAACTTGAACATATTTACCTCCTCAAACATCATTTCTTTATGATAAAAACTAAAACCCCTTTCATCCAGCTTTCTGAATTGTGTAGCACATTACTGTTGACTACAGTCACCAAGAATCTATCAGGACTTCTTGCTGTTGTCTAACTGTAACTTATGATCTGTTGATCAACTTTTCCCTATTCCCTGCCCTCATCCTCCCCAGTCCCTGGTAAACACCATTCTAACCTCAACTGTTACTACTTCAACATTCTTAGATTCCACAAATGAGAGACATCTTGATATATTTGAATTCCCAGGCCTGATTTATTGCACTTAACATAATAATCTCCAGTTGCCCCACGTTGTGACAAATGGTAGGATCTGATTCCTTTTGATGGATAAGTAGTATCCATATCTCTGGCTCTACGGACCACACTTTCTTCAGCCATGTACTTTTAAAATTTTTTCATTGTTATTTGAAGCCATGTTCATATGTAGAAGTCATTCATCTTTCTTTCCCATTCACTAGTGAATTTAAAAAATATCTCAAATGGATTAAAAATTTGGATTAAAAATGCTATTTCTGTCATGATGGAGGTTTGCTAATATCTCCAACTTTCTACTAATATAGCCAGACAGCAGTGCAGCACGATGCTTGGAACAGTGCAGAGCTACTGGACCAGATGCTTTCACACTCTGATTTTATTCTTAGTGGCATAGCCACTAACCTGCTGTGCATACTTGCTTTCCCCGAGTTTCTAAGGGATGTGTTCACTGGGTTCTAAGATTTTAATCTCAGTATTCTTCCTTCTAGGGTGACTGAACCAAATAGGGTAACTTTATGTTGTTATCCCCTTCGATGGTCTCACACGAAGCTAATGTGAGTCTCAGTGGAGTTTCCATAAGGATGTTGATCAAGTGCTAGCTGTCCCTGAGAAAAAGAGGAAAAAATTCTTTATAATAAAGTCTAAATATGTACTTCAGACTAAGACTCATAAATGTTTATAAAAAGTACTTGAATTATTAAACTAAATGGAGTTGGTTTCTTGATCTGTTTTGCTTTTTCCATTTTTTAAAGAGAATACAACTAAACAATAAGAACAGTAGTATAAAATTTCAAAACCAGGTTATAAGAGACCAACAATGTTCAGTACGTTATACATCTGTAACTTCAAAATAGTTTCTCACAGTGCAAGATACAGGCATGAAAAGTTGATGAAACAATATAGACACACCCCTTTTAATGAGCTAGCAGTAATTGGTACTATATATATCTTAACAATCTTGTGTATGTATACATATGTATTTTTCCCTCTCCCCTTCCTTCCTTCTGTCACTGGTTCGAATTCAGTAACTCAGAGCCCCTTAGAAGCACTGAGAAAATTTAAGGCAAAAACTGCCTCATTTCAGCTCAAGTCCCTATTTCCTGACATTCTACCAATAGGCATGAAGGGTGAGGCAGATTTCTCGATCTCTCTCTCTCTCTCTCTCTCTCTCTCTCTCTCTCTCTCTCTCTCTCTCTCTCTTGCATCATTCCTCATATTCCTAAATTATAATCTATTTCCTCAAATGAGCAGGAATTCTAGAAGCTTTGAGTCTGCCTGAGTTCTCTCTCACTTGAGCAGCCTCAGAAGAGCTATCAGGCAGAAAGCAGTTGTAATTGAGGGAATTACTTCATTATCTTCTCCTCTATCAGATGTCTATATAGCTGCAGTTCAATACATTAAAGTATTTAGTACAGTTTTCTCCAGTTGTTGAGTTAATAATGTAAAACACTAGTGTAACATCTGTTACTATGCTGTATTCAAATTGTATATTTTTTGTTAATTTAATTTAATTTTATTTTTGAAGAGTTAAAAAAAAGCAAAAATGAATAGAAAAAAGACAGAAATAAGGTAATATACAATACATATGCTAGATTTCAAAACAGAAATAGCTAATTAACAATGGTTGCTATATTGTCTTTTATTAATTAATTTTATTAAGAAACAAATAGCAGTGAGACAGCTTCAAAACCGATGAGTAGGACAGTTTTAATAATTAATGCATTGCAAGTTTTTGTCTTCTTAGTACAAGATGCAGACATAGTATCCTGTCCAAACACTATTAGTACAAATCTTTCTTCTCATTGAATTAAGTGAAAGTAGCTGTATGTCTATTCTAACTATTTTGAATATACAGATACAAAATGTTCTTTCATTTGTAACCCATTTTTTATTTAGTTTTGTTACAGAAAGGCATTCCCTTGTCACTTAAATAATGTAGGAGTGTGAATTCAGCAAAATAATCCAATATAGTCATAATAGTAGTGGGTTATCTGTAGGACTAGAAATGTTAGAAGCTGTTGACTTGAGCCTTTCACAGCTCAGTATATTAATATGGCTTTACTTTTTATACTTTGATTTTATGCTTTTATACTTTTTCTGCTGGATGGCTAAGACCAAAATAAAGCAAGACCTATATAACAAGAAATCTAACTTTAGTGACAAGGCCAGTTAGATCCCCTCAGGATATAGCCTGAAACCCTGTACCCAGTTTGTAGACTCTTTGTTAGTGTCAGGCATCTGAATGAGTCAAGGCCATTGCTTGACCAATTTGCATTCTGTGAAAGTCTGAGAGAATGTTTTCTCTCCATGTGATTCTCCTTAGGAACACTCTACATCATCAATCACTTTCCTCTGTGGCCGCATAATTCCTTGATCAGAAAATTTGGGACACAACTGAGCTATATGATTTTATACTACAGGTTTTCCTATGTCCTGAGTCCTCACTGACTTTGAAAGGCTAGGGCCAAAATGCTGGATGTTCTTGCAGTCCTTCTTTTTCTCTACTTTTTGGTCTGCAACTTAGGTTGTTAACCCTCAAAAGAGAATCTTAATGATATTATTACCCTATAACATAGGCACTTGAGCTTAACCCCACTATCTGTCTGAATATAAAATATCTTAGACATAACATGCCATAGGATTTTCCATCAAATATTGATATGTTAAACTTTAAATCCCTACAGAATGTGAAGGGGAAAAAAAGAAAAAGTATTTAGAAAAATAGAAATAAACATTTATATATTTTTACTCAGAAATTTAGAAATCTAACAATACACAGTATTGCAGCAGGACAGTCCTATGACATTTTTTTCTTATCTTTTGTTTCATTTATTACCTTTTTTTTTTAAAAACATTTACTTGAGAGACAGTATAGCAAGAACTGGTATGACATGATAAGCAGTACATATTTAGAAGACCAGAATGACAGGCATTCCAAGCATGACTCTATTATTACGCATTGCTATCTTCAGAGCATTTGCTGAGTTCACAGTTATCAGCATATATAGTTACACAGGGTGAGAATCCTACCAGTTAACTGATAGCTTCAAAAACCTGATGAAGATTCTCAGGATCATTTCCTTAACCATCTTGTGCATATAAATGTATGGCTTTGGCCTGTCATGTTTCCTAGCTTTTCTCCTTGGTCTCTCTTTGCTGTCTAATCCTTAAGTTCTCTCTTTCCTTTTAATTGTGTTACACCTTCGTATTTTTGTTTCTTCTTTTGAGTTCTTACACTAGGGAGTCTATACAATATTTATAAATGTCAGTCTGGTTTATTTCTCATACAAGATTATCCCAGTTCTCAGGGACTTAAATTGTCATTAAAATATTCTTCCAGATTTACAAACTATGTCACAGAGTTTCAGGATAAATCCTGAGGGGATTTGACTGACCTTGTCAGATACAAAAGTTATGTTTCTTCTTATATTGGTCTTGCTTAATCTTGGTCTTAACCATCAGCAGGAAAGTATAAAAACAAAGTATTCAAGGAAAGCCATATCAATATGCTGAGCTATAAAAGGCTCAAATCAACAACTTCTAACATTTCCAGTCCTACAGATAACCCACTACTATTATGGATTACTGGAATATATTGGAATATTTTGCTGAATTCATGCACCTACAATATTTAAATGACAATGGAATACCCATCTCTGACAAAACTAAACATAAAAAGGGAATAACAATGGAGGACCATGTTGTATATGTATATTCAAAATAAGATAAATATACAGTTACTTTCTTTTAATTCAGTGAATAGACAGATTTGTACTAATAGTGTCTGTGGACAGGATATCATGTCTGCATCTTGTACTATGAATAACCACTAAGAAAACAACAATATGCAATGTATTAATTATTGAAACTGTCCTACTAATTGGTTTTGAAACTGTCTCATTGCTCTTGGTTTCTCAATAAAACTGTTAAAAAAAAATCCTTCCAAGTTGTCACTTTTTAAACACTGTACCAAATCTCACCCTCTTCTTTTATGATAACTACATTAGATAACTTGGGCTTGTGTGGTTAGTTGGAATTGTTTGTGCTGTGCTTAGTTATTTTCAAAATTACTGCAGTTGTACAGATGATAATTAGGTAATGAAATGTCCATCAATGTAGTCTTATCGCATTCCTTCAGAATTTACTCTGATAAGTTCACATAACTATTTGTCTATGGGCCACAAAGGCAGTATAAAAATTTCATTAATAGCTGAATAAATAAATACTTTTATCTATTTTTGATAAAGATTTTCAATTAAATAAAATCATGCAAATGTAGATATTCTTATGCAGTTAAATAAATGTTTACTATCTGATGAAAAAGGTAGTATGAAGAATTTCAAAAACTGATTTTCACTGTTGTAGTTAAGAATGGACACTTAAAGACATGAAGAAACATTAACATGCTTACTTAGGCTACTGCATTAAGTGAAAGGAGATTACATGACTTGCCTCTGGGGACAAGTACAGGTTTGAATGATAAGGGGAAAAGAAGGCTTGCCGGGTGATTTTCCGAGCTCTGTCAGGTATTTTCCCCCAGCCGAATAAACCAAGAAGCTTCCTTTTCACTTCAAGTGGGTTGAATTAAGTTTTTATTTTTTAAATCCTAATAGTCCTATGATTACATTATTCAAATAGAAATGAAAATTGTATTTTATATTTTCACTTTACGACCATAAGTGTTTTTTTTTTTTTCTTTTAACAAACATCAGCATTTTATCCATAGGAGTTACTCTCCTTTTTCCCTGACACACTTCCATTGGTTTCCAGCCAAAAGATTATCTGTGCTGTGTCAGCGCAGAGTGCACACGCTGCCTGACACTCACCCTTCAAATATCCCTTCCTGACTCACTGTGCTACTTCATCTGGAAGATGTGTTCTATAACTTTTGCTGCCTTGTATTTTTCCTATATGCTTTGGACAGTCTAAGTTCATCAAATGTTACTTCGTAAGTGTATTTGGATAAATGCTTTTCAACTTTATTTGAGCCTAGTTTATATGCAACATCAAAGTCAATGTTGCTTTCTAGGGTCCCATTTTATCTTTCTATGCTCCGATGTTTCTTTTAAAATACTGCTGATTTGAAACTTCATCTTATATTTGATATCTGGATCAATTTTAATTAAATAACAAATAAATCAATCTTGTAGTGAAATGTAAGGAAACACTATATTCTTTCCTTGTGATATCCACACTATTCATAAATCAAGATCATATTGACTCCAAATATATTTATATCTGTTTTGTGATCACTACACAGATAATTTCTAATATCTATATCTACTCTAGATGAACATAATTATGATTTTCATCAACATCTGAATAGGAATAATTAATATTGTTGAGTGTGAAACACGTTCTGTGCACTGTGCGACAGTTAATTATGTATGAAATGTCAAAGTCAGGACAGTTAATGTAGCCACATTTTATAGAAGGAGAAACTGCTTCAAATAGATTAGATCATTTAGATTAGAACAATTAAGATTAAGAAATACTTTTAAAATCTGCTTATGATATTTACAGGGTGTATGACCTTAGATAGATAATTTCAACTTTGTAAGAAAAACTCAGTTTTCTGTGGAAATAAGACTGAAAGCAGTACGTTGAAAGCTGTCCAATTATTTAATGCATTCCTGTATGTAAAATATTAAAATAGTAATCCATAAACAGTAGATGATTTTGTTTTGTTGCTACTGTTTTTATTGTTGTTATCAGATGAAAGTTCTAGGGCTGCTGAGATAGTTCAGTGGACTAAGCACCTTCTTAGGTAAGAGCATGAACTGGAGTTTGATCCTGGCACAACATGCTGCACTGGCCCCACCCCTGGGTGTGCTGAGCTGGCCTACAAGACCAGGCCTGGTGGCGCATGCCTGTAATCCCAGTGTTGGAAGGCTGAAAACAGGAGGATCAGTATGAGTTTCACCTGTGTATTGAGATCCTGTACCAAATGCATTAAAAAAAAAAAGAAAGAAAAGAAAAAGAACAGCCTATTGCAATTATATCCTTTTTATATTTTTTTTCAGAACCAGGAATTGAACTCAGGCCCTAGCACTTGCCAGGGAAGTGCTTATTCCCCTGAGCCATCTCCCCAGCCCCACCACTTATATCTTGTGAATAAGATGATGAAAAAGTGTTACTTATAGTGTACCAAATATTCTGAGCTAAATTCCTAATTATAACTTTGTGAAGGAAAAGTGAGCATTTTTAATGAACATTGATAATTGATAATGTTTTTCTATTGGTTGCACAACCATGTCATGATTGACAATGCTTGCTGTGTTTCCCAAATGACACTTAGGAAAGGATTCTACTGTCTTCCTGGATGGTTGGGTTCTAGATAGGACTGAAGTTCTACACGTTGCTGCAGTTCATCAAAGGCAGAGCTTCAAATGGAGTTTTTATTAATTATGAGTCTCTGACTGTTGTATTTGGAAATTTTTATACCTAAGTGGTGCATATTTTTAAAGGTTTTCTTTTACTTTTTCTTTGAAAATTTCTTTTGAAGATTACCTTTTGTGTTTTTGACAGTTATACCATTTGACATGCCTACCCACAGTCAGTAGCCCCTGAAACAGGTGACTGATAAAGAGCAGAATTACAATTTTAGCCTTGATCCATCTGGCTTGCAAGTCTATATGTAAGGAATATAAGCCTTTTATTCTCTAAATATGTATTACTGGTAAACAGAGAAAAAGTTATGCTTCCCTGGATCCAGACAAAGAAAAGAGACATTTCAAGCAAAAAAATGTCCAAAGCTGCTAGAAAAGGAAAATAGAAAGTGTTCATGATGGAGTCAGAAGAAGTTTCAAATTGAGGTGGTCATGGGTTTTGCACTCTCAGGCTGAGGGAACCCATGTAAACTGCCAATATAAGGATAAAGCCTGTTAAGCTTTTAATATATGTTCATGCAGATTGGTCAGTTACCCAGGCAGTGGTCCCACTTGCCAACCAGAAAGAACCCAGTGTTTCACTAAACCCCAGATTTAACAGATCTTTCCTAATGGACCTAGAAAACATTTTGGCTACTCTTTTTTATAATTACAAACTTAAAAAAAGATTGTTACATTCTAGATTCTACTAATGTCTCAATAGCTGCTAAAATTATTAGGTATCACATAAATGGTATGTGAGATGCTGAGATTTTCTTAGACCCTATCTATCATCTTTACAGAATTTCATTACTATCTCCCTGATGAAAATCATTTTTTCTATATTCATATTTGTCCTGTTGATCTTATTATTGGGCCTGTGTATATTTATTTATTTATTTATTTTTGGCTTTGAATCCTCCAGATTTAAAGCTATTCCCTCTACCCAAGAGAAAATGCCTGGTGTTTATCGAAGGCCTTTAGGTAGAACCTCTGGAGTGTATCCCTGACTTCTAGTCAACAACTATGACCCCTTTCAGCCTCAAGAAGCCAGAGTGGTCATCACCCATGGTTCCCTCATGGAAGTTCAAGTTACTTCTTCAGAGCCGGGAGTGTTGCAGGCAGCCAAGTTAGATAGGAATATTGTAATTCAGTCAGACAGGGCCAGGCCCTTGAAGGAGATAGCACAAACAAAAGGCAAGATACCTTACAACTGTGGGAAGGATGCATGCTCCTGCTGTGAGCCAGACCTAAAGACCAAAGATCAAATGTTAGCTTCCCCAAAGATTAGCATCCAGGATTGAACGCCACCCTAGTTTCCTAGAAAACTAGGAAGAATCATTATATGATGGCTACCAGATAAAGTCCTGTTTCACATTCACGTCCCCTTGCTATGTGACTTCCTTCCCCATTTGGTCCTGGACTTAATCAATTTTACCTGAGCAATCATGCTTGTAATCTCATTGGTTGACTATAGTTTTGTCCCACCCCACATCCATCTAAATGAGTTCCCATTTTCTCTACCTTATCCCCACATGGGTTTACACTACAAAAGTTCCTGGAAGAGACAGCTTCCTGGGGACAACCCGCTCAGGCCCACCTCCTGTCCCTCTCTCCAACAGAAGCTTTTTTTCCCTCAGTAAATATATTCTGCTCATAATAAAGAGAAGGTAGTGTATATTTGAGAAAACTTATGTTTAACCTGAGTTATGTGCACCATGTGTCCACAGAAAATGACATAATATTATATTTCATGAATATGTATTATTTTCATGCAATTGTGTATTAGTTACAATAAATTTAGAACAAAGGCAAAGTAAAAGGAACTGCAAAGAACATGGAGAAGTAAAAAAAAAAAAAGAAGAAACCAATTTTTTGTTGTTATAGTTCTGTCTGAGTAAAAAAATGAAATAAAGGTTTTTTTCTTTTTAAATTTGATACAGAGTCTCACCACACAGCTCAGACTCATGGTGATCCTTTGTCTCAGCCTCCCCAGCACTAGGATGGGTTTGACCCATCATGTCCTGTTTAGGTGGCCAGCTTGGCACTGCACAGGCACAGCATGCAATACCAGGGATCAAACCCAAGGCCTCACACTTATCAGGCAGGCACTTGGACAACTGAGCTATCTCCCCACCCACAATAAAGTTTTATTTTATTTTAGTTTAGTTTAGTTTAATTCATTACTGTACTTTATTTGTGTCCATTTTAGAATCAGTGAATACAAGTTTGTATTTCTGCAACTTGCGCATAAAGAAGACTTTTGTAAAAATGACAAGCAGCAACGTAATGGAGAAACATGACATCTATCTGATGATGTGGGCTTCGTCCTTGTTTTTTTTTTAATAATTTTTATATTTTATTTTATTGAAGTACAAATATCAGACAGTTTCAAGACACCTTAACAAGACAGATTCGATAAATTAATACATTGCAAACTGTTTTCATAATGTTTTGGTATTGTACAAGGTGCATACATGATATTATATTTACAGATATTATTTTAGCAGATGTCTCTTATCAGTAAATTAAAAGTGTAGCTGCTTACTTATCTTATTTTTTTAAACCTGAATTATATCAAAAATTCAATAATTATTTTCCTAGTGGATGATCATAGTACTAGAAGCTGACATAATATCCTGTCCAACTACCATTAGTGCAGATCTTGCCTCTCATAGGATTATGTAGAAGCACAGCGTTATCTATCCCAACTGTACTGTGTATACACACACATCATGATTTTTTCTTTCTACACCCCTTCCTTTGTCTACACCTGTCAAAGGTGGACACTTCATTGTCATTCAACTAACTTAGGTGCTTGAACTCAACACCACAGTCCAACACAGTCCAGCATTCCACAACACTAGTGAGTTATTCAAAGAAGTTGTCGACCATAGGCATTTACAGCTCAGCTTAATATTATGGCCCCGTGATGTATACTTCATTCTTATACTTTTCTGCTGGATGGTTAAGACCAGATAGAGCACGACTTATATACCAACACATGTACTTTATGTTTCTTATGTGGTCAGTGAAGTCCTCTCAGGGTTTATCTTGTAGTCCTGTACATTATTCTGTAGATCCTTTGTCTGTGTCATCCATGTGGGTGAGTCATGGCCAATGCTTGACCAGTTTGCTCTCCGTGGGAGCCTGAGAGAAAGTTTTCTCTCCATGTGACTCTCCCCAGGCACACTATAGAACTTCAGTCTTTTTCCTCTGTGGCTCCATAATCTCCTTGTTCAGAAAATTTGGAGCTCAGTTGAGTTTCATGATATTGCAGTACAGGTTCTCCTATGTCCTGAAATAATTACTGAATATTTCATAAAATTCATTAAGTTTCTGTTCACTGCTTTTACCAGCTGTGCTTCTACATAATCCTATGAGAGGCAAGATTTGCACAGTAAAGTTTTAAGGAAAACATGTTTATCTCCTGAATCTTAAGGGTTTTGCATATAATTTGCAAATCACAGTTTTAATTGGTTATAGTATACTCACTTTAAACTACATACTTATGCTACAGTACAAACTTCCCACTGATTCCCCTTCCTTATTTCATTATACCTAATAATAATCATTTATAGTTATGCAGGTACTCAGAGCAGAAACAGGAATTTGTTCTATCATCTGTCCCCAGGCACTTAGGTGAATTTAGCAATCTAAACCCGTTTGTTTTTACACCAGGCAACTACTTCCTTTATTTTAAATTTATATCTTACTTACATTATACATTATTGCAATTACCTTTAAAGTCATTCTTTGTGTTTTGTCATCATTCTCATCCTGACTGTTCTTTCTTTCTTTCTTTTTTTTTTGAGGTACTAGTAGTTGCCTTGAGAACCCCACCCTTGCAGGATTGCTCCACTTTTGAGTTATACCCCTGAGCTAAGTAATTTTACTTTTATTTTGAGTCCAAAATTGAACAAGCTGTTTCCCAATCTGTGATCTTTCTGTCTCAGCCTCCCCAGTACCTGAAATTACATGCACGCATGACCATGCTTTTCTACCTTACTCTTGATAGGAATGGACTGTGTGATTCATGATCCAAAGTTCAGCGATTGTTTTAAAATAGCTTAGGCGATAGCATTCAAAATATGAATTATGCTATGCATGAACACTACTGTGTTTTCTTATACCGTGTCCAAGAGAAATATTTCAGTGGAATTTTTAGAATCTCAACAGGAGTCAAATTTCACTAGTAATATTTTGACATGAGATGATTAGATCCTGTGCTTCACTATTTTTTTTCTCTAAATGTGTAATGTCTTTCACAGCATTTATAGGATGGTTATTTTACATTTTTGTATGTTTTGATGTCTCTTGTATGATGCCTAAACCTCAACATTGTGTGGGTTAATTAATAAATACATACTTAGAGTATTACATTGCTACTTTCACAATGTACTCAGTATTTTTGCATAGGTGAATATGTATATGTGGTTGACAAAAACAATAAATTGTGCTAATATTGCAATGCACATGAACTATAGGGCTGGCCAAATATCTCAGCAGATTAAAGTGCCTACAAGCAGGCCCTGGGGCCATGGCATTTGATCTCCAGGCCTGCCATGCCGACTCTGTCCCGGGACATGTTGAGGGTGTAATTGAGACTGGGCGTGGTGGCACACACCTATAATCCCAGCTCTTGTGAGGCTGTAAACAGGTGGATCACTGTGAGTCCAATCTAGTAGTGAGACCCTGAACACCTTGTAGACCTTTCCCTAAAAGAAAAAAAGGAATTATATTTGCAGGTATTATAAAATTGAGTATTTTCCCCAACAAGGGATCATATGTAATTTTTAATGATTAGTGTCTAGTGGGGAACATATTTTCAATTTTGACACAAGATTATAATACCACATATTTTGTTACTGCTTAGAAAAAAAGATTCTTAGATCATTATTCAGTAAATATTTTGGTACATGTGATAAAGGTTTTGGGGCCCTCACTGTTTGTGCTACAAATATATACCCATCGCTTCACACTGTGCACAGGTTTTGGGCTGATTCTGATGATGTTTTGGAGTTGCATCAGCAGTGTCTTGCTGTTTCAGAAGTTTACTAAGAATTGAAATGTGTAGGTATATTTTTTGTCTTAGCTTCTCTTATGTCCTATATACATCCTATAAATGTCTATGATTTCATCAGCGCATTCTATTTTCTGCATCATGTGGAAAGATAAGAACAAGTAATTGGGTCTCATGTCACATTCCATCTTTGTGTCAGAACCTAGTGTTACACATGTGGAAGAACTTCAGCTCTAAAGTTGTAGCTCACCTTCTGACTTGTCTCCATTCCTTCCTGTGGTAGGAAAAGTGGCCTCGCTTGGTAGCGAATCTGGTGTTAAGAGTGGGAGTAGACAGTCTAGTTCTCCTGGGTCTCAATGTTTTAACACAGGGAGAAGCTATGCTATGTTCTGAACAGGTTGCAAATGGTCACATAAAGTGGACTGATGCTGTGTTCTCATGGGTGGAATAGAGTATTCTGTAGCAAAACTTTGTTATGTTGCAGTAATCATGTGACATAAGATTCAGTAACCCTTGCTGAGTTTTTGCCAGTTTTACCTTATATAATGATGATTTAAAGGAAATAAATGATAATGTTTATGAAATCTGCACCTTATTATGTAGCATAGAGAAACAGATATCTGAACTATCTGCTCACACAGGAAGATGAGGAAAAGCCCAAATTTTTTTCATCTATTTCTGTTCCATATTTTAACAGAAACTTAATTGCAAAATAATTTCTGTTTCCATTTTACTATTGGTTTACATTTGCTTTCAAAACTTATTGAAGGCTAAGAAGAAAACAAAAAGGTCATCCACTACCTTGCTTCCCATGTATCCCAACAGGTACTATTCTTCAGACTACTTATTCTAAAACTGAATATTCTGGGCCTGGAGGAAGAGTAAATGAGTTCATATCACCATGTTTGCCTGCTTATCTGTACCCTCTTTGATCTATGTGGTGTGATCAAGTGAATATTTGAGTTAGAAAAAATATTTAAGGAAAAGGTGCATGGCATTAACACTCCTCAGAATATGCGCTGTTTCTTCAACCATAGCGGCACAATCATTCTTGCATTTTCTGAGGCACTTTTGACGTTCTCCTTCCTGTCTCTATGAGGTGTCATTAGAAACGGCGACACAACTGCCAAGCACCACCCAGTCCGAAGGCAGGCTTGGAAAAATATAAAGATGGATCCACATCCGCCTGATTCACCACAACTGGCACTTCGTTATTTCAGGCCCTTCCCCAACATCAAAATAACCATGAAAGGTAAGCATTCTGAATTGATTCAGAAGAAACAAACAAATATAGTCCACATATTGTTTACATTTATTTCTCCTTTATATATGGATAATTTTTATTAATTTTATTGAAAAAAATTTCAGTGAGACAGTTTCAAAACAGGTTGGTAGGGAGTTACAATAATTAACACATTGCATATTGTTGTCTTTGTAGTAATCACTCATAGCACAAGATGCAGACATGATATCCTGTCCAAACACTATTAGTACAAATCTTTCTTCTCGTTGAATAGCCATCCTATTTTCTATATACAGATACAAAATTCTCCTTCATGTATATCTGCTTTTTTGCTTAGCTTTGTCAGAGACGGGTATTCCATTGCTATCCAAATATTATAGGTGCATGAATTCAGCAAAATATTCCAATATACTCCAGTAGTCCACAATAGTAGAGGGTTATCCCCAGGACTAGCAATGTCTGAACCTGATGACGTGAGCCTTCCACAGCTCCGCATATTAACATAGCTTCACTTTTCATACCACGTTTCTATACTTTTATGTTGGATGGTTAAGACAAAGATAAAGCAAGACCTATATAATAAGAAATGTAACTTTTGTATCTGACAATGTTACTCAATGGACAATTTTCTTGGTTCATAGTTTTTAATATTACTTTTCTTCCAGTCTTCAAATTCTCCAGTTTTGTAAAAGTTGGATCTTCTTCACTTGTAATTTATTTCAATATTTTTATTTATTTTGTTTCTATTTTTGTTCTCATGATAGTTTTCTAATTTCAATTCTATTTTCTTTAATAAGTTGTCATGTCTAATTATTTTTATTTTGGAACTGGGGATTGAATTCAGACCCTTGTGTTTGGCAGGCAAGTGCTTTATTCTCCTGAGCTATCTCCCTGGCCCATGTCTATTGCTTATTGAGGATTTAATGTTTGAATATTGGTTTCCAATGTCTTTTCCCATTCTTTTCTCTTTTCTATGTATAATTACTTCTAATTTCATTTCTTCTTTCAAACTACTTATATTAGTTTTTGAATGTCTGATTCAACATATCTTCTTAGAGTTCCAAATGTTCTTTGATGAGACTACTCAGTTACACAGTTGTGATTCTGCAGTATCATTTTTCAGGGTAAGTTTTATTAACTGAATTATTGTGTTCATATTTCCTACATTATTTGCTCAAATATGCCTTACTAATTTTATTAAATATGCCTTTATTTTATTCTCTGATTTTACATTTTTAAGAATGTAAAATCTTAAAGAAACTTGAAGAAACTTCTTTCTACTAGAAACTTGAAGAAATTTCTTTCTGCTAGTGACACAAAGTGATCAATTTGATGTGAGGTAAAGATAACTAATAACATTCACCGTATGGCCTCTGCTAGTATAACGACTTATGTATTTTACTGTCTACCTATCTGGGGAAAACCACAATGCTTTTGCAAAGTTAATAAGTATTGATGAAACCAGTGTTTAAAGAAATGTAATTCAAAGAATATTCATTGGATCAGCAAGTTCTATTCATTGAACATGACTTGGATTTGGAAGAATGAGTGGGAAAGAAAGCCCAAATGAAATGCTCCTAGTTGAGCATAAAGTTGTACATAACTTAAGCATTAACTTCTCTAAGATCTTAGGCTACTTGGATTTTCTAGTGAAAAAAAATCAATTCTAACATTCTGGTTTTGTAGAATAAAAGTATTTTTCTTTCATATTTTGTCAAAACTTTATTTAAAACAACAAAATCAATAATTTTATGGTAAATTTTAAGGATACAGTATGCCAGACCTAATGCATGGTTGTTTACATTCAACCAATCTGTGTATAGAAAGGCTACTTCTAACTAAAGCATTAATTCTAGAATTACCTTATTTAAACATACTATGCATTGAAATGAACAAGAAGGACTTTAACTTTTTATTGTTCTGGTATTTAAACTATAAATTAATATTTTATTGAGAAATGTGGCAAACATTTACAACTATAATTTTATTTGAAACCTTTCATCTACTTATTTACACTGAACATATTTACTAGGGTTTCTAGAAAATTTAAACTTAAGTCACATATTGATTATTTATACAGTTCTTTGGGAGGGGTTGGTAAATGAATATCCTCAATATTTCATTTTACTTCTATTTATTGCCTTAATTCTGTGTAATGTAGACTCATTTAAGGATATAATTTAAAATTTTCAATTTCTTTTCTCCTTATTGAAGGAGTTGCTTTGTGCCCTGTCTTACACTTTCAACTTTAGCTCCTATTCAAGTTAATTTTGGAAATGGAAGAATTGAAAATTGAAAGAATTTAGCAACTTTCTAGATTAATTGAAGAACTAGAGAGAGAAGTAAATTGAAATCTTGAAAATAATTTTAAGGAAATACATATACAAGAGGTAGTAAAAACTGCAGTGCATGCTTTCATTCCAAACTGTTACAGTTAAAGTCACATTGGCAAGAGCCATGAAGTAAATGCGTTTGAAGCAAGTGGGAGTATTCATGTTTTGCAGAAGATTAGTGGCAATGTATCTTTCACTGTAATAAGCATTTATATTTAAATATTCATCATATCTTTTTATTATAGCTACTTGATTTAACATTTACAGAAATTTCTGTGAAACAAAAATTTTACATTCTGTCCTCATCCACCTTCTTTACCAGATCTATCAACACGGGACTTCTTGTTATCCCTAAGTCAAAAAAAAGACCATGAATTGTAACTGTTTTCAATTAATTCAGGTCACTGAGCCAACCAGGGTAGCACAACTAGAGACTCTCACCGAAGATTTCCAGAATGGCTTCTCAGACTACAGAATTGTATAAGTGTGTTTGAAGTGGAGTTTCTTGTGTGTGTGTGTGGGGGAGTGATTAATTGTGTTTTACTCTAATAAATTTATTTAAAGTGCACCCATCCATATTATGTTATCACACATTATATATTTCTAACTATACACATAAATAATCCATGATTTCATGAATATGTGTAATTTTTATCATTAATAGAATCAAAATTCCTTTCTGTCTATGAAACTTTTGTTTCCATTAAGGAGTTTTATTTTGTTTTTCAGGTAATGGCATATGTCTAGGTTTTTATCTTTTCCTATTGAGAATGCAATAAATGCTACAATGTAAAAAAACAAATACAGATTTTTTTTCTTAAATTTTGAAGCCAGCACGACTCAACGGCCTAAGCAAATCTCTGGACTAGTGTGGTGAGAGGGAGGGCACATTGCAGAGTAGAAACCTTTCATGGAAATGCCGGGAGCAAAACTCAACATGTTTTACAGTAGAGATGAATGGTGTCACCTATCTTGGCCACTTGACTAAATGAATGTCAGTTTAAAAACAAAAAGCAAACAAAATTGTTTTTTAAAGGAATTGAGTTATTTTTTACATTGATTGCAATCAAAATCATTTTTACCTTAAATTGCTCTCAAAGGATTAGATTTTTTTTGTGTGCTAGTATTGCATAAACATTTCAGGACTTATTAAAAATAAAAATGAAAGAAATACTGTTGTCATTTCCAGTAAGCTATTATACAGAAAAAAACATATATAACTATTCTTTATTGGAGCCCATATTGTCATCACTGAACTACAACGAACTACTTCAAATAATATATATAAACAGCATGCAGCAATACTTTGGCTTGTCAATTTTAATTTATATATGTGTGTGTCTACATCTTAGCGAAGATTCTCAGCTCACCAGCACACTGAGCTATGTGGTAGATATAATCCGAATCAAAGCACAATTGCAAAAATGTCAAATATGATCAAAAAGAGAAAATCACTACAAAAGAGAATTCACCACAGTAACTCTTTGCAGTTCCCAACACAGAGGCCTGGTAGCCTCATCAAAGATACAAGAGATGGAAAAGGCCTATTAGGTCATCATTCCTATCCCCTCACTAAAGGGGAAAAAATGAATTCAGGCAACCCTATCTGTAGGCTTCAAACCAAATTCACGATAGAAAGACCCTGCTGCTGCTCTTGATACATTATTTCATGACACTGGATGTCATTTATACAAAAAAAAAAAAAAAAAAAAAAAAAACTGAAATGAATTGTGTGCCCCAGCATCCTGGAATCAGAGAATAGAGTTGGAGAACTGGAAGGTACCTGAGCCCAGCCTCCTCATTTTGTGGAAAAGTACCCTAAGGACCTAAAAGGTTAAATGACTAGCTCAAATCCACAAAGCCCCTCACAGCTGGACTAGCAGTAAAACCAAAGTTTCTAGAGATAACTAAACCAGTATTTCTGGCAAAAAGTCCTCTTTAGAAAAAAAAAAAATCTAAGTAACAGTCTGGTCTATACACTATATTTAATATATTTGGGTTTGGCCTATTTCTTACATTGACCTACTTTTTAAATTCTGACTTTGAAGAGTTTATGTCTCGATTTTCACTTTGAAATCACTAACTTCCAGGGTTGAGACTGACTTGAACAACAGAGTTCCAGTTTTATACCAAAACTGTCTTGTATGCTAGTATCAAAGCAATTTACAAATTTATAAAATCATTATTGGATGACTATACATTAGAATGACATAAAAATAATATCAATTTATTTTTTTCTGTGTGATTCCTCCACCCTCTATTACAGAACTATTATAAAAATTGTATTGTAATGGATTTTATTATTTTACTAGTGGAGAAATGGGAGATAGGTGGCCTCAGAAAGGTTGGGCATTTCTGAGGGGTTCCGGAGGAGGGCCAGGTTCAGATGGCTACAGTGTACAGGCCACAAAACTCAACACAAGAGAGCAGCTTCTACTGAGCTTCAGAAGAGAGAGGGTTCATGGTAATATGGGATCATTGCAATGAGACCTTGTAGTTTTTAAAGAGAAACTGGCATTTCTCATTTTTGAGAGAAATTTTCTTGATATTTCAAATACAATCAAGTATTGATTGGCTGGTTAAATACAATAATCCCCGCAGCCATATCTGGTCACTAGTTGCTATACTGTCACAGGTTCTTCAATATATATATATATATATATATATATATATATATATATATATATATATATATATATATATATATATAGTAATTTGAAAGCAGTAATACAAACAATGTTTTCACAAGATATGAGAAAAGCTAGACTGACTTTATCAGTTGGTTAATAGTGACTGAATGACCACTATTAACCTTGAAAGGCTGGTCCAAGAATTGCTTCAATTAGCTTTTTGTTATTCCTTCTAATTATTTTTGCTTGCTACTACACCCACATTTTATGCAAACTCTGGAAGTAAGAGCTTTGATGCCCACATGTCCATCTTTTTTCATAATTTAATTGTTTGTTCTTTTTTCTTCACTAATTTGTTACTACTTTTAAACTAAAGCTAAAATTTTAGTGTTTTTTATTTTAAGAGTACATATATGATAAATATAAATTCAGGGTAAGATTCTTTTATTCTGAACTTATTCAGCTGATAGGAAATTTGCATTTTAAATCATTGGATATTCACAAGACTTTAAGAGTAAAGAACACATCTGAACTTCTGTAGTTTTTTAGTGGAGTTGTTCTCAAATGTTAGTGAGCAGTGGCCACCAGCACTTACATGGCTTTGTGGAACACACATTGCTGGATTCTAAGTTTTTGGCATAATAACACCTACAGCAGGCTGTGCAGTGACTGATAATTTGCATGTTTAAAAAGTTCCTAAGTAAGTTTGCTTTGTTGCTTTGGGAATTGAGAACCATAGTCATAGAACTGGTATATTTCTAGCTGAAAAATATGTAGAGGCAACCAGACTTTTCTTGCAGTGCCAATAAGCTATAAAAAGGAACTATGAATAGGAATCAATTGACTCAAAATGTATCTCTATTGGTGTGTGTTCAACAATTTGATAAAATGTAATGCTTTTAAATAATCCTAATAACTGCTTACATTCTCCCATACCTGCTTTCTGGCAAGATGTGCTCAAGGTTCATGATGGACATTCTACCTTCTAAACAACCTTATGTTTCTCATTCTCATTTTATAGATAAGGAAACCTAGTAAACAGCAAAGTCAAGTAAGTTACCATAGTAAGGTAGGTTAGTAAGGGCTAATGCTGGGTTCAAGATTAGACAGCCTGGCTCCTGAGTCCACACCTTTAGCTACTGCCCTACAGGACATCTCAAGATAATGATGGCTTTCTATTTTTCAGCTCAGTTCATCTTGGTTCACTGCACGATCCCAGTCCTATATTAAATAAGGAAGCACAGTATGAATCCATATATTCACATAGGCCTTTATGAGGCAGTCTGCTGTTTAATATATTTACTGAAATCTTTGCTGAAAGCCAATTGAATACAAATGGGTATCCTCAGTCTGCATGTCTTCTCTGAGCTGCATCTTATGACTAAAAATGGAGACTGGTTTGCATTACAATCAAGACAATGACAGAAGAGTTTGTTTGCATAAAGCATTTAGGAAAATAGAGTTCATTGTCATATCAACATTCTTTATGTACTTCTCTTTAAACATCTGTATATAATAGTGTTGGCTTTTATTTTTTTTTCCTTTCAATGTAGTTTCCATAGGTGCATGCGTGTGTGTGTGTGTGTGTGCGCGCGCGCGCGTGTGTGTATTGTCTTGTTTCCATCTTAAAAATGTCCAGAACTCTTCTCTTCTCAAACTTTTCCTTTTAATTTTTCCCATAAATGTTACTGGAACACTGAGTAAGAATTAGACAAAAATATTGCTTTGTCTATTTGTCTATTTATTCTGTCACATGACTGTTTTAGTGTGTTTGAAGCACTATTTTGGAGCCAGACATAATCACATTCTGTAGTTCCTCACCTTATTAACTGACAGAGCACTGCTCCTATTAGACAATTGATCCTGGGCAGATGAAGCCATTAAAAACAGTACTAATTAGCTGAGGAGAGGAGACAGCATTGCAGGCTGCCTCACTTCCTTTTATGCTTAGGGAAGTTGATGTTCCAGACAAATAATAATTGATATGTAGTCTGCCTTAATTGTGGTTATTAACAGCCTGCATTATAATGACAGGCTGACAATTTCTGTCTAGCCTATTGAATGTTTATTTCAGAATTCAAGAATCAGTGGGGAATCTTTTTGGTTATCTTGCATTCCCAGACTGCATTTTATAATGTGCCTGAAATCAAGAATCCACCCACCGTAATCCCAATTTATGAGGTACTTGGTGCAAATCTCTAGGTATCAGGTGTTTATCCTGGATGAGCACGATACCCAGAACCACGTGGATAAGAAACAGTTGGGTTAAAGAAGAAATCTGTGCATGAACCCACATGTGCACATACACCCAGATGCTGTTTGATTTCAAAACAACTTTAAAAATATAAAGATTTTCATTTGGGTCTATCAGCCATAATACAAAGCTGTAAGAAACTTGCTAACAGTAAAGTATAATTTCTTTGATTCCTTTCATTCTCAGCAGCAGATATATAGGTATAGATATAGATATAGATATAATATTATATATATATATGTATGTATTCCAATTTTTCTTGTGTTTGGGATGCAATTATTAAATGCCTGATAAAATATAAATATCTGTCAGATGTAGCAACACATTACTCCTTCATGCCAACTCTACTATTAAATGAAAACACAATAAGTGAATTCTCTCAAAGGATAATTTTGCCTCAGCATGAAATGATTTAGAAGCATATCTAGCTAGCTGTTGTCCCCCAAAGGCCTTATTTAGCCTTTCAACAGAAGGCACACTAAGAAAATTATGATATTACTGTGAAACAGTGAGGTCAAAGAGGAGGATGCCTGTGACAATGTGACCTGCCTCCGAGTCCTGACTGATCTGTGGATGCAAGAGCTGAGGGAGTCGGCACCTCAGAGTCTTTGTACCTCTTTAGCCCATCCTGCTCTACCAAATTTGTTGGGAAGTTTTGAGGCAGAGAACTTTGTGGGAATAAGCGTAGTTTTCTGGATTACAGAGAGCAGTTGCTGCTTCACCATAACAGAGAAGGCCCCCAGGATTCAGGGCAAGCATCCTGCTGTTAGCTCCCCTCAATTATTTGTCCTCACTTTTAGGGTGTCAAACCTGCTCTCCCCTTAGATTAAGGTGTGTGTGTGTGTGTGTGTGTGTGTGTGTGTATGCATGTGTGCACATACCTGTGCATGCATGTGTGTGAGAGTTTATTTTTTTTATTTTTTATTTTTTATTTATTTTTTGGTCTTTTTGAGACAGGGTCTCGCTATGCAGTTCAGGCTGGCTTTAAACTCACTTTGTAGCTCAGGCTGGTCTCGAACTCACAACAATCCTCCTGCCTCAGCCTCCCGAGAGAGTTTATTTTTTTTACTTTTCCATTCATCACTTGTGATTTGGCATTGCTGTTGCATCCTTTGTCTGTTATTCATTCAAAGTCATTGTCACTTGATGACTCAGTCCTGCTGTAAGTTTTCCATGCTACTATAGTGATACCCTGTCGCTGAAAGCAATTCTTCTTGCTTTTTCATCCTATCAAATCCTTTTCTTTCATTAGCACCAAATTAGAAAAGTCCACTTTAATCCTTTAATGACTTCCTCAAGCAGCATCAAGTGTGTATGTGTGTGGGGGGTTAGTAATATAGAATTCCACGTTATGTGTTATAATCATTCTAACACTAGGAACATAAGTTCTTTCTTATTGTTTGACATGTGTGTGTCTTTAATAAACGTTTTATTTAAAAACTGTATTAAGTTTCAGGAATTATTCAAAAATAGTATAGAACATTCAGTTATACTCAATACCAAATTTACCCTGAAATTAACAGCATATATTGATATAGTATATCTGATACAAAGAATGAACCAAAACAGACTCCTTATTATTAAGTTTCATATTATATTCAAATATCTTTGGTATTTACATAATAGTCTTTTACTATTCCAGGATCCCATGAAGTATATCATATTATATCTAGTAGTCATTGCTTCTTGGGTCCTCTAGGTTGGGTGATGTTTTCTTATGCTTTTCAACAGAGAATCTTTAGAAATACTGGTGAGGTGTCATGCAGAAGTTTCCATTTGGAACAAAACTGATATTTTTTCCATAGTTATACCAAGGCTTTATTTAATAAAATAATAGAGGTAAAATACCATTCCCTTTACATCAGATCAATGGTGCATGGTATCAATGTAACTGATCATTATTGATTCTGACTTTGGTTACCTGGCTTGGACACTGCTTATCAAGTTTCTCCATTGTAAAGATAGTTTTCCTCTTCATTTACAATATCATTTGGAAGGAAGTCACTATACACAGCTTTCACTTCAGTGGGTGCTGTCCTTCAAGAAGGGCTATCAATTAAATTTAGAACTTGTCTGCTCTCTCTCTCTCTCTCTCTCTCTCTCTCTCTCTCTCTCTCCCGTCCTTCATTTCTCTCATTTCAATACTCTTTCAGGAAATTCCCATGTATCTTTATTATACCTTCATATTGTGACAGTTTTACTCTCACTTAGCATTAGAAACTATAGGATTCTCCAGGTTTACCCGAATTTTCCCTGCTTCACTTACAGAAGTAGTCCTTTCTAGTACTTTTGCTATGATTTATTGCAGAATTGCAACAACAGTGATCTGGACATCAGGGGTTCATTTATTGCTGGGTGGTCATTTCTTTAAGGCCCTCTTACCTGACAGACCAAAACACGGAAAATGCATATACGAACCTGTGGGTACACATAGTTCCGAAGATTTTCACATGTATCAATATACATTAAGGGAAACATGACTTCATACTGATGTCTTAAACCATAACCTATTAAGTGCTGCAGCTTTAGATTCCCAACTGATAATAACCCCTCCTAAACTGAATTACTGGGTAAATTCCAATTTGTAGTTCACAAATACCACACTCAATTGCCAATCTATCTAAATAGTTCTCAATTATTTCTCTTTGCAGGAAGCTATCTAATGTTCACTAAGAAAATACTTACGTTTGGAGCTGGGAAGATAACTAAGAAGCATAAGTGCCTGCCTGGCAAATCCAAGGTTCTGAGTTCAGTCTCCAGTACCAAAACCAAACAAACATAAGTTCATCATCTTAGCTTTCCAGCCTACTTCCATGAGACTTCATCATTTTATAATTCTATGTTTATGTACAATTTACTGGAAGTATCTGTCATAATTGATAAATCATATTTAATTGCATGATTTAGCCGCTATAAACTTGTATAATGACTTAATTTTAAATGTTATTTTATGCATATTAGAAATATCTCAGAATATTATTAGAGTAATATTTCAGTATTAATTGATCCAATCATGGATATTATTATTATAAGCTTGTGTGTAAAAAATGCAAAAGACTTTAGAAATCACCAACTATGTGTTTTGGTCTATGTATTCATTGTTTTTACAACATCCTGTGCTAGTCAGCCACACACTGCTGAAATGCCTCCAGTTTATTTTAGTATTTTATTTAGTAAGTATTTGTTTTAGTAAGTATTCTCTTTCTGTATTTCTCTATGAAATCCTATCTTCCTATGACATAAGACATTGGATTTTGTTTATAATTCTACAATCACAGTGTCTGTGAATACAGACATTTATTTTTAAGATATTTTTATATTTTATCTTTATGTTTATTAGTATACGTTTGTAGTATATAATATTTACATTCCTTGTGAGGAATTGGTATATGTACATAATAATCTCAGTTCTTATGTTTTTCCTCTGTAGAAATTTATTCAAACACTTAAACATAAAATGAGCAATGTAAGGCTGGCCTGATAGCTCAGTGGATTAAAGCTCCTGCTTAGATATACGCAGGGACCAGGGTTCAATCCCTGGAGTGCCATGCCATCCTTGTCCCTGAAGAGCACTGAGTGGGTGATTGATACTGGGCGTAGTGGCTTGTTCCTGTAATTCCAGCATTTGAGAGACTGAAAACAGGAAAACCACTATGAGTCCAATCTGTGTAATGAGACTCTGTAGACCCTGTAAAAATACATAGAAAAAAATAAGCAATGCAATTGTCTTTATCAAGCCACTTCATTGTTAAAAAGGGAACTAAAAATATTTTCACTTTCACAACACAAGAGTTGTTACATGATTAAGAAATTAAAATGAACACATACTTCAGTCATTGCCACATTGCTTTTTCTTAGGAGTACAAAATAGTAATGCATTAAATAGCATTTATGAAAAACTGTGAAGAGCTGAAGTCTTGAGAAAGATTCTAAAGATGAAAATAAATCATGCAATGGGCAAAAGATGAACATTTCTTCATCCAAATTGGAATATGTTTAAATGTATGTTCACTTCAGACTGTTTTATTGACAATTAGTGAAAGCAAAATAGTATTTTGCAAAAATATTGACATTCAGGTATCATAAATTATTCAGAATCATTGCTGTATTCAAAGAAAACTTTCACTGAAACAGAAGAATGGAGATAAAGGCTTGGAGAGGAGTACAGTGAATCTCATTCCTCAGGACAGTATTCATCAATTATAGCCAAAGCTGATTTATTAATTAGAAAAAATTCAACCTGCCTTAATTTCTTCCTAATACAGACTTTACTGAAAATAGAGAAGACGAAAGGGAGGATGCAAAGAGCCATAACTGTGCTCACCTCCTCTTTTCAACCTACCTCTGCTGGACCCTGAGTCACAACTGACTCGAGCATGAAGCAGTCTAAAGAAGCTATTGTTGGTTTTCTGCATTAATTTCTGTGACCTTTATGTGTCCTGTTGGTGTTTGCGAAGCAATATGTATTAAAATATTTTTAAACTAGGAATCCTAAGGATTGTGTTTTATTATCGATTTCTTTGCATGTGTGTGGTTTGTGTAGGGTCTCGCTACGCAGCTCAGACTTGTAGCTATCCTTGTGTTTCCAGCCTCCCCCTGCTGGGATTACAGGTGCGCACCACCATGCCCTGACACGGTGCCAGGTTCAGCAGGTATGGAGGTTGGGCTGGCACGGCATATGGTGCCAGGGATTAAACCCTGGACCCTGGTCTTGCCTGAGCAGATTATTAGTCCACTGAGCTACTTCGCTGGTCCTTATTGATTTGTGGAATTAATTTATGAGATTAACTAAGACTTACTGGCTGTCACCCTGAGAATGAAGCCTCATGCATAGACCTGCATTTAGTGACACCCTTGTTTCTAGGTATTATGTTTTGTTGAGGGGTTTAAGGAACAAACAAGAATTACCCTCTGAGTTGTGCAATCTAAAATGGAAGTCAAACAGATACACAAATAATTACCTTGTTATGTGACAAATATAAATATTCTAAGCTGAGCAACGCCATTTATAGGAGTTTGGACAATTAATCAAAATCAAGACAGGTTTGCGAACTCTCCAGTAGTACAACAACATGTGTAAAATGCATATTACATGGCCTGAGTTTAAGAATTGATAATCATTCTAAGCCATTTGAACTTAATGCTATACACTTCATGGAGTAGTTATTAAAAAAACTGAGCATTGGCTTCCAGGAGAGATTTGGAAAAGGAAAACCTTTGGCATGGAGTGTTGCAATACCAAAAAGAAGTATCTGGGAAGACTATTTGCACACTCATTTGAATAAAAAAGAGAGCCGCACATTGAGTGATGTTGCTGTCACTTCATAAAGGATATTTAAGCTTCTGTAAGACAACGGTACAAAAGGGGCTTTTAAGGTGTAATTTATTTCCTTTGGTTTTATCATAAGGCCTTAAAGTGAAACTCTCATATTGAATTCTCTTTAAAAAAATTAAGAAGTCAAGCAAACCGTTTTGGAGCATTAATGTGACTTGCTTTGCATAGCATTAATTTTTCCAAGGTGATTTCAGTCACCTGACAGTGGGACAAGTTTTTACCTTGTGGACAGCTGTGTAAAGCATTGCCAATTTCTTAGGAATTCAGTAGCATCACAAGGTGTGGATGGTTAATGTTCTCAACAAACGGGAATCCTCAGACCTAAACTGCATTAAAATATCATATTCAAGCCGGGCATGGTGGCGCATGCCTGTAATCCCAGCACTCAGGAGGCTGAGGCAGGAGGATTGTTGTGAGTTCGAGACCAGCCTGAGCTACAAAGTGAGCTTAAGGCCAGCCTGAACTGCATAGTGAGACCCTGTCTCAAAAAGACAAAAAAAAAAAAAAATCATATTCACCATCAATTTAGTGTTGCTTCTTGACATATGCAAACAGGATTGATTGTGCTCTTTGCTTTATCAGCAATATTTTATCATTATGTTAGGGCATTACTTTCATTTTTTAAAAATTTGAGCCAGATTCATGTTGAGTAGCAGCCATATGTCGAGCATCGTGCCAGGCACAAGGCATGCGACATGAAGGGCAGCTGCAGTGTTAAGTCTAATTCCTGCTGACTTTTCCTGCCTTTTGGCTATACAGGAATAAGACTCCTTAATTTAGAGTTGACTTCTACATATCACATGCTAAGTATATGGAAATATTATTAATAAATAAAAGAGTAAATGAAATCATGTAAATTAAATAAGTTGAATGATCATCTTAGCAGGCTAAACACTTAAAATGATGATATTGGAAATAAAATGACTCACATTTATTTATTTATTTATTTATTTATTTATTTAATATTTTGAGCCAGGACCTTGCTTTACAGTCAGGCTGGATTTGAACTAACTGTGTAGCCCAGAGTGGTCTAGAACTTGTGGTGATCCTCTTGCCTCAGCCTCCTCCTGAGTGTTGGAATTATAGGCTTGTACTATTATACCTCAGTGAATTTAATTTATTTTTAAATTCTTTTTCTGAATTCAGATTTGCATTTAGTGATTAATGATTCATTATTAAAGGACACATAAAATTTCCTGAAGGACATGAGAGTGAAATATTTTGCCTTTGAAATTTTCTAGGTAGTTTTGTTAAAAAATTTCAAATACTTTTACTTGTTTTAGATGATCATGTCCATATAATATTATTATTTGTTTATCAACATAAACTAGTGAAATATAGGAATATTGGTAAGAGAGGGTTAAATTTATTGAGAAAAGCCAATATTCTTTAATGATCCTGATAATTATTTTTTGAAAGAGAAATTTCTTGTTAGGTAATAATTGTGTCATTAAAGGAGCAAGTCAGGGGCTGGGGAGATGGCTCAGTGGCAACATTCTTCCCTGGCAACTACAAGGGCCTGAGTTCAATCCCCAGTTCCACCAAAAAAAAAAAAAAGGAGCAAGTCATCATAAATTTGTACTGGAGACACACAGAACTATACATTTTGGTAGAAAATGTGAAAAAAGTAAAAAATGACAAAGTTGAGACATACTGCAAATTCATTTGGAAGAAATAGGAAGTAAAAGACTGTATTTAACATGATTTGTATTAAAATAATTATTCACATCTTAGATTGAAAAAGAATACACATCCTAAGGCCAAATAGAACAGCATGTTAGATTCTTCTTCCTCAATTACATGTTCAAATCAGGTAAGTTATACATTGTCCCCTTAGCCTAAGTGTGTGTGCATGTGTGTCCATGCATATGTGTGTGTGTTTTCCGTAAACAGTTAAGTGAAATTAGAAAGTCTCCCCTTTTCCAAGTGCACTCGTGACTCTGATCTGTTTAATCGGGGAAGACCTTTCTCATATTGGATAGTTTTGCCTGTCAGAGAAACTTAAGGTGAGAAAGAAACAGAGCAGTTAATTTTTGAGCCAAAATAACTATTTGATTCTATGATAAACATGGAATTATTATTTGCATGTGTTGATAGAAAAACATAAATTATTAACTAAGGAATAAAAGCCCTTTGCCAGCCCTGTAGTTACTGCTTTCTAGTACTCATTTGATATTGTGTTGGGTTGAAACATATCCATATCACTTTTAGTGACTTTATGAGATGTGACATACTGAGATGTGTAGTTTAATGAGTAAATTTAAATTTAAACAAATTTAATTATTTTTTTTGAAAATAAGAATACAAGCAAAAAATGCTGTAGTATGGGAATTCTATTTGGGATCCATAAATAATTATTTTCTGATTAGTATTTTAAGTAATTATTCTGCAGTTAAAATATTTACTTTTTATGTACTTGTGATAAATGACTTTGGCCCTTTTTGTATTTGAGCAAATTATTTACAGAAGTTTACTTTGAAAATTTAAATTGCCAAAGTAGACAATAAAAAATTCATTCATTCATCAAACTTTCATTGTATTTCTGTTGTATATTGAATGCTGTGGTCAGAGTTAGGGGCATGCATAACCATAAGGCAGAGCAGTAATATTTCTGACAAGCATGAAAAAATAATGCACTGCATTGAGCATGTTTAAATTTTTTGAAGCTATGAAATATTTAAAATATACAGTGAACAATAGAGGTTTGTGTTTATGTTACCTGGATTGAGCAATTGGTGGCATTTTGACTTATTTACTGTAAGTTCTTTTACTTTTTAGCACTCCAGGCCCACTGAAGGTCATGCTGGATAGCTTTCTTCTGTTTGGTTTTTTTGAGGTAACTTCTGCTTCGAGGTCATTCTATACCATCTCCCATAATATTTTAACCTATTTATTATGTAGTCATAACCCTACAAAATATAGTCAAATTTATATTTTATTTTTAACATTTTTTTCATATGTATATTTTACATGTTAACCTGAATGCCAAATTATGTGTATTATGAAATATTTTTCCTGGAATATTATTTCCAGGAACACCCAATTTTTCTACAATGCTTCACATTTTACTCAAGACACTTTTATAGTCTTTCTGTTAAGCAACAATCTACTTACATTGCTTCTACCTAGGAACTTGGCTGACATTACTTACTAAGAAACATTTATTCATTTTTTACTCTATGCTAAATACTATTCTAAACTATTGCATGCACTAAGCTGGGTGGCTTTCATTATAAATCTGTAAACTAATCAGCATTATTATTTTCATTTTGGTAAAAAGTCCAATAGAAAGGCATTTCTTTGCCATAAACTATGACTATAGAAAGTGATTTATCATCTATTGAACTTAAATAGTATAGTTTTAGAACACAACTCATAATCAGGTTAAGTGAGTTCATACTTATCAAAATTTATATTTTTTATTTTCCCCAAATAGGCATCATCTTTATCTTTTAATGACATTCTACACAAGATTTTATATTTTAAAGATAATTACAGTTGTCAGTTGTTTCATTTTTGATTAGTCTCCTTTTCATCTTTTTCAGGAAACACTGCTATAAATTTCCTGTTCAAATACAAAAGATTTTTCTCTATTATTTTTTAATTTATTATAGTACAAGGTCTCACTACACACATCAGACTCATAGTGACCCCCCTGTGTTCAGCCTCCGAAGTACTGGGATTGCAGGCGCGCACCACCACTCTCAGTGGCACTGGGATTGGAGTCAGTACAGCACGCCTGGAATTGAGCCCATATGTGCCTGCCTAAACAAGCTCTTTAGTCTGCTGAGCAACCTGACCAGCCCTCTATTATTTCTTGTACAGCAACATAATATTGAGCATAATGGATTGCCAACTGATGGCCAATTTGCAACACCCAGCCAAACTGAACCTGCACAGTGCTGAGTGTGGGAAGCTCACCTGGGATAAGGTACAGAAAGGCTGAAGAAGAGGAGCTGTTGAGCAGCTGCACAGAGCTGCCGAGAGGCTGTAGGGAGCTGTTCTCTTGGAGGAGCTTGTTGTGCTGGCTTTCTTGAGGAACTCGGCTGTTCACACTGCTGAAGGAACTCCGGACCTCTGTGTCACTGGGGATGGATATGGGTTCACTTTGGGGCAGCTGGTTTGTACGCTGAGCATCACTTTCTGGCTCTGGAGGGGAAGATGATGCACTGCCTGCTCAGTCTTCTGAAAAAGTTCATCGCATTGGCTTTCCTGAGGGGGACCCGGCTGTCACCATCAGAGCTCAGGATCTCACAATTGTTGAGGACAGCTGTGGTGCTTTTCAGGGGAGCTCTGCTTCTTACTCTGAGCATTGCTTCCTAGCTATAGTTTAGATCCCTCAGGCTGCTAGCGCAGATGCTTCATCCCACCAGCACAGACTTTCTAACTCTATCACCGACCTTTGGCCTTTGCAGTGTAGATCTCCGAAACATGAGACGTTGCCATGGGCTCTTGGCCTTCAGTTGGACTCGTGGCAGGGATTGTTATGGGCTCTAGGTTTAGCTGAGCTCATGCAGGACATTGTCTTGGGATCCAGGCCCTCAGCCTGGGTCTTTGTAGTGTGGACAGGTTCCCTGTGTGGTCTTAGTATGTGATTCTTTGGGTGATTATTATAAAATAATTCTATAAACTATATGTCCTGTAGTAAATTATTCCCACTTGCAAAACCCAAACCAGGAAAATGAATAAGGATTAGTAAGTTATTTCTGGATTTTGTGTTCAAATACTGCTGCAAATATGGGTGTTACTGAGCCCAAATCATACTATTTTAGTTACATGTGAGAATTTTTCAGGATGCTTGAGAAGAAAATTCTGTTTACTTATTTTCTAACTGCAATTGTCTCAAAAATTTTGTTTCATTCCTTTAATCTTCCATTAAAATCTTAAAAATCAAATTTCACATGTTTTCCATGAAAACTACATAGCACTCTATTGGATTTACTTCTATTATTTATTTATTTATTCTTATTATGTATTGGATTTGCTCTTTTCAGTTTTGTTACATTATTAATTGTATAATTTTTTTAATTGTGTAAACTTTTCTGATGTATTTTGATTGATTCTGTTTTACTGGGACATAAGCAACATATTCTCTTTATTCTCTTGTAAGTACATGAAATTATTGAAAGGATTCTGTTTTAATTTTGTCATAATATAGAGTAGTGTTAATATAGTAATAATCATTACCTTTATTTGAGGAGATTAAATGGATAGAATTAAGGCAATAAGAAATAACATCAAGTTGAAAGGGTTAATTAATGTTAAAACATGCTCCAGTATTTTTGAAAAAAATTAAGATGCAACTTAATTTTTATACAACATACAATATACATTTTAAAAATAACCAGAATTCGTGATTGAAAATTTAAACCAATTGAGAAGAAATTTGAAGAATTTAAAATGCATTTGAAATTTCTACTTACTAGTTATTTAAAATATAGAGTATGATATTTTAAAAAGTGAAATGAAATTTGGGGGCAAATATAATACTAAAAGAAAGATAGAAGAAATACTTCATTACAATAAAATTTAAATGCATCCCCAATATAGTAGACATAAAAATTATCAGATAAATATATTGAAATGTAGTAAAAAATAAATGAAACAAGATGAACCTTTACTTCTGGTATGGGTAATAAGGTAGTATGCTATGAAAATACTAAGGTGTTCATCTGCACTCAGCCTGAACAATGAAAGTTTTCCTGTTCTTTGCTTTCCCTCTTCATTCTCTTATGAATGATTCAATCCTATTCCCAGTGTGAGGAAAACCAATGTCTGGAGTGACTGGAAGAGTTTCAGTGTTTCAAAATAACTTTGACTAGGAATCCATTCTCATTGGGTGTCAGAGCCCTGCAGAATGGGGATGGGAGGTAATCCCTTCATATCTGAAGATCTGAGAAGAAAGTTACATGGGACAGTTGGTCTTGCTTGAGCTTTCAGAATCTCAGACAGTCAGTCTCCATGCAGAGGCCTGACCTCGTGTAAGTTGCCAAATAAGCAGTTCCCCATGAGAGTGGTGATTTAGTGTCAATTGTGCAAATATCAGTGTGGTATTGAGATTCATAAGGGCATGCTGGTAGGACTGGGGCATTCATCAAATATGGCCAATTAATTAACTAAATCATAAATAATTAGCTGAAAATAAACTAGAAGGCATGTTGTAATACTAGATTACATTTTGATGAAAAAATTAAGAAAAATGAGAATTCTCAGTCCCCTGAGATGATACAAATAAAAGATATTATTTCTGTGATATTCTTAGGCGCATACAACCTTACAGTAAACATCAGGTAGCCTAGTTAGCCTTAGTCTAGGAGAGTCCATGTAGGCTGTGAAAGCATGATTATCTATCCCAGAGTGAAAGAGAGGCATGTCCACTACAGGTAATATGGGTGCTAAATGGACTGATATACTTAGAGAAACTTAAGTGAAGCTTGAGAAGTCAGTGTTACAATGGATAAAAATTACTTTCCTGCTTGTCTTGTAGCTATGGAATAGAATGTCCTGCCTATGGGGAAGAGCTAGTAAACAGTTAGGAAGAGATAGCAAATCATATGGGCAGCTCTTTCTCAAAATGTCTCAGAAAAAAGAATTCTGTGCTACACATGGAGTGTTTTTTTTAAAGCACAAAAATGTCCCTATCTGGATCAGCTTTAATCCACAATGCTGAATCTGCATGAGTTTTCATCCCAGAGAAGATGCAGTGTGATCTACATGGCCTCTCCTACAAAAGATTTCAGCTCCACAAGCTCCATTTGGGTCTGTCCCTTTGTGCACGTACTAAATTATCTAACCACATATGTTAGCCCTCCATTACAAAGAATATGTTATGGACAATATTTATGCAGGAAAAGTGATTGCCACTAATTTCTTTACAAGAACGTATAATTTTAAAAGTCATTTAAATTGTTTTCCTCCTACATTAATCAACATTTGTTTCATCATTTCCTTGTAAAAATTTGGCTTCATTTTTTTTCAGAACTTGGGATTGAACTCAGGCCCTTGAGCTTGCCAGGCAAGTGCTTATTCCACTGAGCCATCTCCCTGGCCCCAACATTTGGCTTCTTTAATGCAATTTTCTACTGTTAACACAGAACAAAATAATGCAGGAGTCATTTATCTTCAAAGAATATGTATGAGAAAGAAAGGTGTCTATTAGAAAAATAGCGGTATTGTTTGCCATGCATTTGATTTGTTCAAATACATTTAATTATAAATATAAATTATATGTTCAGTTTAGTGGGAAAGTAATTAATAATTTAAGGATTAACTGTAAGTCAAAATAATTTATTTAGCTAGCAATAATTTAATTGCTAGTTGTTCCGAAGTATGTACACAACACACACTAAATATTTAGTATGTGTTGAATGAGACAAAGAATATCAAATAAGTTAACAAGTTAGCAAATATTTGGGCATTAAGTGCTTTTATTATTTGCTTAAGCATGAGTAAATTTGTGACAAAGTGAATAAAACCTGAGACAAATCCATTTCTATGTTGTAGGATATTTTCTTAAAGATGTTAGCAATGTGACAGTTGTATCATGAAATTAAGTATGAATTAATGTCCAGATCTGCTTATTCTTCACATTCTCAATAGATCATTAATTCCAAATAGTAACTGTTACATAAGGGCTAATGAAACCTTGAAGGGCTCTATAAAATTAACCCAGCTGGAATTAGCCATTCAGTATTTCAATTGTTCCTACAATACATGGTCTTCTGCCCTCATGAGCACTTTTTTTAAGACTTTAAAAACAGATATTTAAGGGTAGATCTTGGAAACATTATCATTCATCAGGAGGGGAAAACCACACAAAGATATTTTGGAGCCGCAGTGTAAGAAGCCGCTCCTCATGGTGGAGTCGCCCAGCAGGGTGATTTACATCATGGTCCCAAGCATGGGCTTGCAGGTGATACAGGATGGCAGTTGCACAAAGCTGTGCAGGACAAGGGGCTAGAAGTAGCCCAGTTGGTCATTCTTGGACTTGTTGGTCTGGTACGTAGCCAGACCCAAGGGCTTGTTCTCCTGTGGGAGGCTCTTGAACATCCGAAAATGCAAGTTCTCATACCCAGGGTCCACCTTGATGAATACAGTAGTTGGTCCTGCCACCAGCTGGCCCTTGAAGGCCACAGCCTTGAAAACTGAGTAGTTCTGGCTTTCCTTCTCTTCAAGCTGGGCCGTCACTGCATCTGCGAGCTCTTATGTCTCCGCTATGGCCCGCTGCATGGTGGAAGGCACCCCATTCATCATCCTGGAGATGAACTCAGGGAGTCTCTGGGTTCCCTATGGTCCTGAGGTGCCTGCTTGATTTATGCTTGGTGGCCTCCTTGAGCACTGTACTGTAATTAACAACAAAACGCCTATGACAGTAGCTGAACAGGAGTCAGCAACATGCATACTGAAAATTTCTAGAGTCAGCACAACATTCTTGCATCTTCAGGTTACCCTGGCTTCTTGTTCCTTCTAATTTGAATATTGCTAACCCTGTTATGATTTCTAAGAGGGGCAGTCATGGAATCATAGGAATGGTCCAACCATTAGTGATATCAAAATAATATCTACGAAAATAAAAGTATAAGTCATCTTTTGATATTGTCCAAATAAAATGTATACATCCCAAATTAACACACATTCCCTTCTAGGTGAGATTTGCTTTGAAACTGTGGTGTACAACAGGAGAACAAGTATCAACTGCACATAAAAGAACACAGAGAGTTTTGCATCAAGAACCCTTCTGGTCTCTGCTCTGTGCTGTTAATTTGACTGAGTTTGATCTACTTGGTTTCTCCATAAAAAAATAACACTGTGAGTGCAATAGCTTCCCTGAGAGTTTTACAAGTCCTAGGAAATTATCAAACCTGGTAGGTAGCATTGTAAACTCTCCAGACTTGTAGTTGTGTCAGGAGTAAGGGACATCATGAAGGTTGAGTGCTTGCAACTTTGCAGTTGCGATATTTGGGGGACTATGAAAAAAATTGGAATTTGTTTTGTCTTGTATTTGTCTTTTATGTTCAGCTTGTAGTTAATCAGTGCAAATCATCCCGGTGAATCCAGAAACAACCCTATTCTTTCATTCTTGCCACAGATCTATTTCAGGGTACCATTCTTTCTCAAACAAGAGTTTATAATAGCCTTGTAATAGATGTGCTGTTTCTAGGATGTCATCTTGCCGGTATATTCTGAAAATCATCAATGGAAGAGATGCTTCCAAAACATAAATTTGGTATGATACATTGAATTAAGGTCCAAACATATCATTGTCTTCCTGTACAGCCCTTCCTTTCAAGACTCTTTATCACAGGGCTGTTGCTATGCAGGGCTTACACTTTTCATCTTACTATGCCAGATATGGCCTTGTCATTTGACTTTGTAATTGAAATACGAGTGTATGTGACTTTTAATGTTTCTGAGCATTAGTGTGAATAAGCACTGCAAGAGTTTATGGGATCACTTATCTCTTTGGCACACCATAACGGAGTTGTCACCGCTAAGTGCTGGATTTTATTTTGGATCCTAAAGAGAAAATAAAGGTGAACTGGATCTAGTGTTTAGCATGTGCATATTGGAAAATAAAAAATTTCAATTGTACGTTAAAGAAACATTACATTAAAAAGTTTATTGACACATAAATTTATATGAGAAGTGTGATGCTGATATAGCTGCCATGAGAAAAAAGTAAGGTATGTGGCTTTGGGCTTAGAAAAGATAGAGGATGATGGGAAAACTGTGATTACTTGTTGGATGGCACGATGTGTCTGTGGTACGTACTAGTCATACTTGTTATATGCTTCTTGTGGTTGACAGCTGCGATAACTAGCAAAATGGGCCAAACGAGCTCATAGTCATATCCAGGTAGACTAAGGTAAAGAATGCTATTTGCTTCCTTTGGCATTAGCTACATTGAACACGGTTATAAAATGATGATCTGAGAATGGAAGTGGGGCAGCAAGGTACAAAACTGTGACAGAAATGAAAGAGAATGAAAGACTCTGGGAAATCCAGGTGGCAGGCATAACTATTTGTCATCTCCAAATAGGAAATATAAACAAATGATAGTAATGTGTAAGTGAAAACAAAGAAAATTTAATTTGTGACTTTCTTCCTAGTGCTGTGTCAGCTGTCTCTGGGTTCAGAGAAGAGAGATCAGGAAATGGATTGCCCTCAAACTTATAAATTATGAATGCTAAAATAAAATGTATGTCTTAAAAAAGTGCTGTGATCCAGGTATGCTGGTGCACACCTGTAATCTCAGCACTCAGGAGGCTGAGGCCAGAGGATCTGCCAGAGTTGGGGCCAGCCTGGGCTACAAAATGAGTTCAAGGCCAACCTGGTCTATGTAGCAAGACCCTTCTCAAGAATAAAGAAAAAACAAATGAGTATTATGGCTACTAGCACTGAAAATGTGCTACAATCAGATAAATAAAATCATAAATAATGTTGGAAGAAAATATCACTTTCAATTATTTCATGTCTGTAACACAAGTTGCGATTTGAGACAATTATTGATACTGTGCTTGCCCTTATTGTATAAACAATTATAAAACAGAATAAAATGTTCAAGGCAACAGTTTTTCCCCAGGATAACAGGTTACACAAAAGTATGATCCCTGTAAGAAGAAAAAATAAAAATTACATAAACCTTCCATTTGCCTAAGAATTCTCTCGCTATGCTACTTTTTTTTCTTGATTAAAACACATAAAGTAAGAATTTAAGTGGATTGCTGAGGTTAAACTAACCTTAAAAGGCAGATTAGACATTCTAGCTCAAGTGTCTGGTTTTTTAGAGTGGGGAACAGGAAAGGGCGATGTGTTGGAGGAGTGTAAGCAGAGCCTTGAGCAGGCCTGGCTGTAAATACACAGAAAGAATACTTTGATACCTTTAGGACAACAGCTCTGCTAAGGATAAGGGCTGAGGAGTAAAGCTAGCAGAAGGAAAATAAAGTTGGAATCCAGCTAGGCTAGCGAGACACTGCTGCGTGAGTACCTTTGGAATGACAATTAGTCATGAAACACTTTGGATCCAGGATTTCCCCCAAATCTTCCTTCATTCAGAGGTGGGGGTTTTGGAAGGTGACTACAATAATGGAAGTAGCATAGATGTCTCGCTGTTAGGTGGTGGGCTTGGTCAGAAGCCGAAGCTGGGCCTCAGTCCCTCCCTCCTTTCTACTCCCAGCTGCTATTGTCCACGCACTCTGCCTCCTCCCGGAGCCTTGCACCAAGCCTCTCAGATCTTGGTGCCAGCACACCACAGACCAAACTGTCAACCAAAACAAACCTCGCCTTAATGTGTGTGCGTCTGGTATTTGTTTCAGCAGTAGGGGCGTGACTACAAGGAGTCCCAAGAAAGGCAAGCCTTAGATCATGCTCTGGAACTCAGTAAAAAATAAATATATATGTTGTATATCCACGAAGAAAAAGAAAAAAATATGATCAAAAGGAATAGCCAGTGATTTGATTTTCTTTTTAAAACTTTTTTAAAATGTTCATTTATTTATTTGTTTAATTATTTATTTATTTGGTACAAGGTCTTGCTAAACAGCTTGGACTTGTAGTGATCGTGATCCTTGTGTTTTGCCCTGCCCACCTCTGGGATTACAGTCTTGCACCACCAGGCCTGGTTTTGGCGGCCAGCACATCAACATGGCATGCAGCACTAGGCATCAAACTTCGGTCCTTTTGCTTATTAGGCAGGCACTTGGACCTCTGAGCTATCTCCCTAGCCCAGTGATTTAACTTTCATCCAACATAAATTGTAGTATTTTTAAAAGTGCACAACACAATATAAAGTCCTTTAAATGTATTATTCTTCGCTTCCAAAATATAAATACATTTACATAAAAATAAGCTGAAAGTTACCCCCAACATAATGTTAAAAAAAATAAGTGAAACACATATCAAAATAATTCAGGTGATACTTGCTGAGCACAGGATCTAAAGAGCATGTATCTATCTACCTATCTCTCTCTCTCTCTCTCTCTCTCTGTTTCTCCCTGTCTGTCTGTCTGTCTGTCTATCTATATGTATTCAGGTCTGTGGAGGAAAATCTGCACATTTGAAGAGACAGAGACTTGAGCAGGGAAATGGAAATTCCATATAAAAGGAACCATTTAGAAATTGTACCACTGGAAAAATCTAGAAGTTGAGGTAAATAATCACAGATGCCTTGCTTCAGATGCAGCCCTAAAGAACAAGTATGTGTGAACTGAAGCTAGACAAACTAAACTTAACCACCTGAAGAAGCAGAAAAATTGAAAACCAAATTCAAAAATAATGAAAACTATGGTACAATATGAGGTGTTTTGGAAAGGCGTAATTGGTAATTTAATGAACATATGACAAGTGAAGTAAAACAAAAACTGGTTGACAAGAGTGACAGAAATTCCCCAAATTTACTAAAATGACCATATTGTTCTATAGACACAGGAGTTTTAGGAAGCTCTAAAAATGATAGCTACAAAATGAACAACACCTACACAATCAAAAGTATCAAAATAAAGAACCAAGTTAAAGCAACCAGAAGATAAAAACAAACAGAGTATGACAAGGTGAATGATGAGCGATTTCATATTAAATGGTTTTTTTCTGGGTTGTTAACAAAATATAAAAGCTTTAAGTAAAGGCTGGCCAAATAGCTCAGTGGATTAAAGTGCTTGCTAACAGGCTCAGGGGCCGGGGTTCAATCCCTGGGCCTGCAGTGCCAGCCCCAACCTCAGGGCAAGCTGAGATAGTGATTGATACTGGGCATGGTGGTGTGTGCCTATAATCCCAGCTCTTAGGAGGCTGTAAAACAGGTGGATTACTATGAGTCCCATCTAGTAGTGAGACCCTGAGCACCCTATAGACTCTTCTCTAAAATACAAAAAAAAACCCTTTAAGTAAAGATCAATCACAAAAGTGCTGAACTATGTTGGAGTTTAAGATTAATAAATCAGTAATGTTATTTATCTGTTTTCCTTTATATCTTGAGATTATTTTCCTGTTATTCTCTTTTTCAATCTGCATCTCTCTCCATTTCCATCTGCATCAACATCTCTGTCTCCTTCTCTGCATTTCCACCTCTCTGTATTTCTTTTCTTTTTTTTTTTTTGTCTTTTTGAGACAGGGTCTCACTATGCAGTTCAGGCTGGCCTTAAGCTCACTTTGTAGCTCAGGCTGGTCTCGAACTCACAACAATCCTCCTGCCTCAGCCTCCCAAGTGCTGGGATTACAGGCATGCGCCACCATGCCCGGCTCTCTCTGTATTTCTACCTCCTACATTACATAGTGCTGTCTCTCTGTCTGCTTTGCTACCTCTTTCATACATCTATTTCCTGCTGTCTCTTATTTACCTCAGAGTTTCTCCCTGCACACAGCTTCTCAGTATCATTGGTTATTAAACATTGTATTTATCATTTATCTTCGACTGATATGGTGTTTAAAGAGCACTATTTGTATGATTTTCTATTTCAATTCACTTTCCTGAAAGGAGATAGCTAATAAGCTCATGCTTTTGACTATATTCTATTTCTCTATTGTCTATGTATCAGATGACCTTTCATTTGTAAATATCCAATCAGGTGTAGCCTACTTAGAAGACCAGTGGTGTCATGTCAAAAATTCTTGTCCTTGTTAGATTCTACTAGAGTCAAAGATTGAAGTCCATTGAATATTTTATTGATTGATATGGAAAAATATGTGTAGGAAATAAGTACTGGATAGCACAATAATCTGATGCTATATTATCCAGTTACAGTGTTTGTGATCCTAACATATGATATTTTATGTAAGTTTAAGATTTCTTTCTTAACTTTTAATTGAAGAATAAGTACACATTTATAAATTCTTTAGATATAAATTTAAATATGTTTATTCTATGTTCAATTAAATAGCTGAACATTTTCTGAGCTTGTTGATACACATGTAGCAGGTAAAACTCACAGACCTGAGGATGGGTAGACCTGTATTTGAATCTGGTGAGCCTTACCATTTTGTTTTAGGATTTTCTAAAGGTGTCACAGTTAGCTATGATGCTAAGATATGATACACAAATAGTGTTGTAATGATGACCGAATTCACTATTACATGTGCATCTTTATAACTATATTGTCTTATGCAGCACAGATCTTGACTTGACCTGCTATGATTCTTGCTGTCTCTTGTGAACACTACAGGGCTTTGCCTCTCATGACTTTGCAGTGACAAATGCAATCGCAGTTGGTAGTTCACCTTCTCTAGTTATAAGACACTTAACTGTTTGTGCCTGGACTGTTTCTCTGGCTTTATCTCCCAACTGTTTTCTATATAAATGCTATAGGCATTATCCAAAGTGTGGAGTATTTAGGAAATTCTCCTATATATGTATATTTGTGCATGTTACTTTTCCTATTTGATCTTTTCTTTTCTTCCTTCCTTCACATCACCCCTTGCCTTGTCTTCCACCCTACTAACCCACTGAGTCCTTCAAGTCTCAGGACTCTCTAGATTAATTTGAATGCACAAGTTCTAATCACCTCCCCAACTTCCTGTGTGTTTTTCATTCATTGCTCATTATTTTGTGTCTCTGTCGGCACCAACTCTGAAGCTTGGTACTTATCAAGGTTGTCACAAAATAGACATGCAGGGAATGGCTTCAAAAGCAAAATGAAAAGGAGGAAGGCTAGATGGAAAGAGACAAGGAAGGGAAGGAGGAAGAAGGAGAGAGGAGGGGCGTGGGAAGCAAGGAAAAATCACGAAGGAAGGTAACCGAGTAATCACTGAGCTTTTCTGGCTACTTTTCTGTCTTTTCCAGATTTTCATATACATGGATTCATACACTTATATAGCTTTTTCTATTTACCTTTGGATAAAACATAATAGTGTGTTTGCTTGACTAATTTATGTTATGAATACAAACATTCTTTGTGTACTTGTTATAAAGAGAGCTTGTAATCAGACTTTTGGATTCTATTCTGTATGTATTAACTTATCTGAGGTGACTGAGCTGTGGGCTATGTAAATTCTGCATGAGTTCACTTATTTTTAAGTAGGAATAATCACAGTGCCCATAATATGAGATTAGGAGTACCAGGATGACATATTTAAGCATTTTAGAGCACTTACAGGATTCAGTAAGTGACAATTACTAGCAATAATTGTGTAGTGTTGGAAGATAGGTGTGCACTTAGGTAGTGTTGAGGTCTGGGACATTGCACATACAGACTGTATTGCCCCCATGTCTTTTATGTTAGCCACTGTTGTTCCTCGCTATTGGCACAGTTATGACTTGGTGGCAGCAGCAGCAAAACCCCAGCCATTTTTGCTCATAGTTTGGGAAAATCTACTAGATTTGTGAAAAAAGTATGTTCAGGAGTTAAATTCTGTTTAGTATAGTAAGGTTTTAGACATACTTTGTGACATGTGCTTTGAAAACTATTTCATAAAAACTATTTCAATAGTATTTTGTCTTCTGAACAGGTGCACAAATGCTCAGTAAGTTGGATTATACATACATTGTATCCATTGATTCTCTTTCTTACTTTCATTAACATCATATAATCACACTGAAATAAATGCCATATAAAATATGTTTGAAGTAAGTAAATGGAAAATGGAAATATTGTATGAGAATAATTCAAGAGAACTGTACGAATATTCACTTCATCACATTGTAGAGTTGTATGTGTTAGATCTTAAAACTGGTGTATCTGGGGTGCTGCCCATTACGCATGACCTCCTACAACCACTGACTCTTCAAGAATGGAAGACTGAGCTGTCATCTCATGTTACTCTCTCCTTGACCCCAGCCAGGGCAAAACCAGATAAACTCAAGGAGCTCTGACTCTATCGCAACTATAGTAGAGAGCATTAAAAATTGTGAGCTTCAGAGACCAAGCTGTTTAATAAGCCCACAAACTTTCAACAGCCTTATTTATCTCACTGAGTAAGCAGTTGCTGATATTGACCTCCTCCAAAATATAAAAGGATAATACAAGCTGTAAGGAGAAGCTTACATAGTAGTGTGCAATACACTCTTGGCCACCCTTATTCCTGCAGTTTCCAAAAGCATTTCAATTCCAGCTTTCAGCAGGCTTTTGAAACTAGAAGTTAACTGGTAGGATTTTCACCCTGGCTAACTATATATGCTGATACCTGTGAACTAAGCAACTGTACTGAATAGCAATGTGTAATACAAGGGTTATGCCTGGAATGCCTGTTATTCTGGTCTGATAAATATGTAATGTTTGTCATGACATACCAATTACTGCCAAACTGTCTCTCAAGAAAATAATTATTTAAGAAAAAATGGAAATAAATGAAAACAAGAGACAAGAAAAAATGCCAAAGGACTATCCTGCTACAATGCTGTATATGGTTAGATTTCTAAATTTCTATGTAAAAATATATAATTGTTTATTCCAATTTTTCAAAGTATTTTTTATTTATTTTTTTCTTTACAGTCTGTAAGGATTTGAAGTTTAACATATCAATACTTGATGGAAAATACCTGTTCCATGCTATGACTAAGATGTTTGATATTCAGGCAGATATCAAGGTTAAGATCAATTGCCTATGTTATAGGGTAATAATATCATTAAGCTTCTCTTTTGGAGGGTTAACAACTTAAGTTTGCAGACAAAAAATTAGAGAAAAATAAGTGCTACAAGGACAGCCAACAATTTGGCCCTGTCCTTTCAAGGTCAGTGAAGACTCAGGACATAAGAGAACCTGTACTGTAACAGTATGTAGCTCAGTTGCATCCCAAATTTTCTAATCAAGGAGATTATGGGACCACAGAGGAAAGTAATCAGTGATATAGAGAGTGCTAAGGAAAGTCACATGGGGAGAAACCTTTCTCTCAAGCTTTCACAGAGAGCGAATTGGTCAAGCAATGGTTGTGACTCATCCACATGGCTGACACTGACAACGGATCTACAAACTGTGGTACAGGGTTTCGGGTAAATCCCGAGGGGATTTGACTGACCTTGTCAGATACAAAAGTTACATTTCTTGTTATATAGGTCTTGCTTTATCTTGGTCTTAACCATCCAGCAGAAAAGTATGATAATAAGATATGAAAAAGAAAGTCATATTAATATGCCGAGCTGTAAAAAGTTCAACTCAACAACTTTTGACATTGCCAGTCCTATGGATAACCCATTACTATTATGGAGTACTGGACTATTTTGAAATATTTTGCTGAATTCACAAACCTACATTATTTAAATGGCAATGAAATACCCAACTCTGACAAAACTAAACAAAAAAATGGGATTCAAATGAAGGACTATTTTGTGTCTGTATATACAAAATAATTAGGATAGATATACAGCTACTTTCTATTCATTCAATAAGAAGAAAAATTTGTACTAATAGTGTTTGGAGAAGACAACATGTCTGCATCTTGTACTATGAATAACCACTATGAAGACAACAATATTTCATATATTAATTATTGAAACTAAAATATTCAGTTTTGAAACTGTCTCATTACTTTTTGTTTCTCAATAAAATTAATAATAAATAAATCAATAGAACATTGCCCTCTGTCCTCCCAGTTAATAAACCTTATTTTGCCTTAATGTTGACACAGGTAGCTTTTGTTAATTGAAACAACAAATGAATCACTTTGAATATAAGTTGAGTAAATAAAGTAAGGGTGGTGGAAGGGCAAACGGGAAGCTGAAACAATAGTGCCATCTCAATTTCCCAGTCCTGTCTGATTCAGACTCAAACTCCAAGGAATCCTGGAGAATGTTTTTTTGAAGGTTTAGATTCCTATTTACTCTAATATCGTGGGAGGCAGGGTATGTCATTTTTTTTCAAATTGTAAATTTGAAGAACTGTGAACCTAGAATTCAAGTAAACCAAAAATGTCCAACTTGAGTAGACATCAGAGATGCTGGTGTCATTTCTTTTTGACCATGAAAATGTTTGTCTCCCACCTCAGAAATTCTGACTTGCTCACTCAATGAGAGGGTCTGGGAAGGACACAAGAGCTGGTTCTGATAGCAAGATTGAGAACTGCCATTGGAGGCAAAAGAGTTCCATTAAAAAACTTCAAATTTTGAAATTTCATGTGACCCAACCTGAGTGTTTAGCTTTCCTGTTAATTGAATCTCATCCACTAATTTTTTTTTTATCTGACCTAACACATATATTGATAATGATTTTGGTTTTATTAAGGTTGTTTCCCCAATTCTAATTTTACTTTCTTTCTTTAGCTTAGACATCATGAGTTGCCATTTCAACAATCCCGTTTCTAATTGCAGTATTTAACTCATTTTTCAGTTGAAAATTCCCACCGGTGTTTTGGCCATTCTCATTTTGTGTTTTCATTGTGGATAACAGGAAATTCTTGATTTACTCCAAAAGCGATCTGGTTTGACTTTGATTTTATTTTTTGTAGGGAATGCTAAGAAACTATGCTGATTATAATTAACAGTAATCCACATTACATCATGGATGCTAAGCCCACAGAAGTGTTTCTATGCAACTTTTGATGTCTGTTTTTCCTTTTATTGCTTTCTGCCCTGGAACTATCTTTACTCTTTGGACTATCTTAACATTTCCTGTGGTCTTTGACCTCAGCACGTGACTCAAAACCATCTTACTGAGGAAAAAATTATTTCCAATGAAATTCCTTACATTGCCTTCTCTTTACCTCGAAACCTCTCTTTATCTTTAGTGTGCTTTTCAATTTTAGTTCTTCTCTCTTGGGAGGACCTATCCCTTTTCTGCACTGAGACTAACACCTCCATTTGTGCTCTTTATCTTATCTTTCCTGTCTCAGAGTCTGATAGTATCAATTATTCTCCTTGCTAGCATCTTTAATCTTTTGTTCTCTACTGGATTCCTCCCCTCTGCCTTCAAATAGGTCTTCCTATTCTTGCACAAAGGAGTTGCTCCATAAATATTTAATGAAGTGATATTGAATTGACCGGGGCTTCATTCCTCAAGCTCACAGTGTTACCAGGGGAAGATCCAAAATTCAAGACCCAGGATTTCTGACTTTAGTTCAACAATGTTTCCCAAGATAAAACAATATGTTTTTTAAGGGATGGTTTAGAATTATCTTTCAAAATCCACAGTTACTACATTTATTGAAGGGTAAATATTTAATCCACTACAATATGTTGTTAGTCTACTCATTGTTAAAGCTATTGATCCTAATATATGATATTTGGTCATTAAAATATTGTGTTATGCATTATACATGTAAATAATTACAGAATTGGAAACATATTAGTCATGTATGATAGCTAAACTAATTTGAAAGGCTTATTTTATTATATCATTTAAATGCAGTTGTAGGTTAATTTAATACCAAAGACTTTTTATTTATTATGAAATTGATCATTACTTAATAGCTTACCATGTGTAACTCTCAGAGATGCTTGTGAAAAAGTCACTATTAATTTAAAATCAATTATAGTACTTGAATGAAGACCCATTAGCCTTTCTTTTCTGTCTAGAAAATAAAGTCATAGGAGCCAAACAATGCATCGCTATTGAGAATTAAAATCTATTCTGAGAAAAATGATGCCAGCCACACACATGTAGAGCAAACTTTTGACTTATATCTGTAATTATATCTGTTCTACTTAATTTGTTGGTTAACACTTTCTGCATTGTTGTGAATGTAACAGGAGACAAACTATAAATTGCAACATATATTCACATGAAGCGTAATGAGATGGCCAGAATTTAAATGTTATGTAAAGGAGTATTCTCTTGAATAAAGATCTCTATATCTGTTCTCAACTCTACTCTTATGATGCTTTCTGTACAGAAACAATATAATTACATGACAAGAAATTTAAAAGGTAATTCATTGTTATAAATAAAGGCCATAATTTCTCTAGATGCAACCTTACATTCTGAGTTTTAGTAGCTGTATGGGAAGATACTTAGTAATCATAAGTATTATTTAGAATTTCTCAATAATTTTTGGTTTTGCATATCTCAAAATTTCATACATAAATAATTTTTGGTTCTAATTTTTGAAATTTGCTGATATCTCATTACCTGAAAACTATCTGGATACTCTAGACCATTGTAGTTTTTAGGATTTTGTAGACAAAATTCACTGCCATTTTATTTTATTTTATTTTTTTCAAGCAATGACCATTTAATTCAGATCACAAAACTTAAGATGCACGCATAACATAATCTTCTTATATTATTTAACTGCAAATAAGGTTTCTTTTCAGGACATCAGTGTAACTAAGTTTGAGTTATCTAAATAAACTTCTAGAGTCATTCTTAAAATATTTTAGATAGACTATATTGAAACTAAACTTAAATATTACTATTTTAGAACTAATGATAAATGATGAGGTAGAATAGCTTCAGCAGACTTCCTATCCCTAGACCCCTAAATTAAGTTTGCACTGACTTTAAATACTGGTGGCTTTTTAGGAATGAAAGACCTCTGTTGCTGAGTACCCACTCTTTAATGCAAAGACTTATGTTTACTTTTTCAAAAAGTTCAATCTCACTAGCACTTATGCCCTTAGCAGACCCCTAATAAAAGACCAATGTGTAAAACTGGACCATTTTAAAATTTAATAAATAGTTTTCTTGATGAATATAGTCATGAGAGTTGTTCATCAGTGTTCAAGTTATGGTTTTCCTGATCAGTCTGTAGTCTTCAATAAATGTAAGAAGTTACTGTATGAAACATCTGTCAACCTCATAAGACTACACTGATGCATCCGTCATTTGTTGGTCACCTGAGCATATTTACCCCTAATAACCTTGCCCCCTTGTGTCACAAGGCCAATTCGCTAACGTTCACCTCAATCACTGTTCCTTTGGTAGTAACACCCAAAATTGTATAGAGTGGCAATGAAGGGTTCTTTTTCACAACAAGTACTGTCAGGCAAAAGGTGGTTTTCAGCTCAGGATATGTTATATGGGCCTTTTAAAAATGTAAGCCCATTGGCTTAATGAATCTTTCATATTTAGGTGGTTTTCTTGAAAAGCCATCTTCAACAAAGCAGGCTTTAGTAACCAATCTCTTCCATGCCTTTTCTATTCTTTTTTTTTTTTTTTTTTCTCTCTCTTTCCAATTCAAATAACTTTTAATACTTCTATTTCCTCTTGGGTATGAACTCTGGGCAGAGGACCTTTCCATTTTCCCACCTTTTATTTTCATTTTTGTTTAATCCTGCTGTAAAATACTTTTGCATGAGACTGTCGTTCTCTCAGGCAAGTACTGCTTCTTGTGGAATCTTTTCATCATTCTTTTGTTTGGTGTATGTCTTTTCATGCATCTTGGTAGTCTTCTTCATTTGTATTTTCTCATCATGGTTCTGTTTGTGGTAGAGTTTAGCCTTCAGGCCAATCACCATTTTTTTTTTTCTTTTTTTGCCTTTTGAACGTTTATGAGCCTCCAATCTCTCCTTCTTTCTCTTTTTTCTCATGGTAATCCAAGCAGTACCCATAGCATTTATGGTGTAATTCAATATATTCTTTCTGTGGCATGATGACAGCTGCAGAGTCATTGCAGGCAGCCTCAGGTGTGCAAAGAGAAGTCCTAACTATGGGGTGTCCCAGGTGCATGAGCACCCTTATTGCCATTTTAATTCCAAGCTTTTATCATATTGAATTTGTATTAATTTTACAAGCAATGCAAAAAATAAATTTCAAGATAAATGAGAACTAACTTAATGTGCACACAGCGACCCATCTGCACATGGCATTATTATTGATGCTTGATATTTTTACTACTGTTTCAGAATAAGCAGATGGAGCAATCATGTGTGTTGTGCGTGAGTTTGACATTAGTAATGTCGTGCCACTATGAACCAATAGGCTCTAAAAGATGATGATAGGTCTGAAGCAGAATTAGATGGGAGCTTTGTATTTTCCATCCAGTCAACTCTAATATTTCATTTTATCATGAGATTAAAGAAGGTTTATAAAGGAAATCCATTAATGATATATATTAAACTCCCAAAGAATACATTATTAGCATATTTTTTATTCTTATCATTAAAGTAATGATCTTGGATAAATACTCACCCAGCACAACAGGATGTGTGCTTTCGTTTGACAGGGACATTCATTTCCTGCATCATCAGTGTCATGACGCTAATGTTGACATCCTGTGTAGAAGACAGGAAAAGGATGGAAATATCATTTACTCTTTGATATTGGGAAAACTATCACTTACAGGACTAGTATCTTTTAGTATCTGTTCGACAGAACGTTCCCGTGTAGATGCAGAAAACCAAAAATAAGAGTTAGTGGAAAAAGCAATATGGCCTCAGATTTTTTATAAATAATAATATATCACTAGAACTTTATAAATATTTTTTAAAGTTTTGGACATATATCTACTTTCTCATTTGGCTTTTCACAATTGCTATGACATAAATCATCTGAAAATCTCGTAATATTAATTTCAATTTATAGACTTTATTTTAGAAAAAAGTTTTAAATTTAAAACCTATAATAGATTTATTTTTCTTCTAGATTTGTTCTCTATGTATTTCAGGCTGGCCTTGAGCAGACTGGGTAGCCGAGGGTAGAGTGAACATAGATCAGTCTGTCTGCCTCAGAGTTCTGAGTGCTGGGTATACAGGCATGTCCAGTTTAGATATTTTGTACACATGTGTACTCTCTGGGTCCTTAACATTTTTCATTTACACTGTTTTAGTCATTAATTGTTTTTCATAAAACAAGTGTGAATCTCTTGCCACTACCCCTCTTTTGAACAATTCTGTAAAATGGTCTTTTTTTTTTTTTTCTTACTTTTGCAAGCCAGTCTATTAGGGTTTTTCTTGTTTCTTCCTCTGCAAAACATAATCTGGTCTCTGGTTAACTTTCTCCTCACCTCTTTTTATTTGTAAGAGCATATAATTACACCTTCTTATTTGCCTTCTCTGTTCACTATATTTGTGACAATCCATGATATCTGACTAGGAGTTGCCTAGAATATTACGACTGGTATCTTCTACTGAAAAATTTTTATTGAATAAATAAGTTAGTAGATGAATCGTCACAAACAAATTCAAGTGCTCTACGGATATACCTCAGCAGCACAGTGACTGATTGTAAAGCATGAGGCCATAAGTTTGATACTTGGTGCCAAACCTCCCAAAATCCAGAAAGGAAAACCCTCAAGTAGCTTTCTCTGGAATGACAACACCAATTATAAAAAATAGATTGTAAATAGGGAGTTCATGTCTAGCTGCAATTGCTTCATTGAAATTACGATAAATCAATCACATGATCTGAATTTTTCAAACTTCCAAGGACATCAATGTTTTGATTTTGAGAGTATAACATAAATGTAAGAGGAAAAAACCATGTTACAAAGGGAATCAGTTTGTTGCATTTTTACTGGACGATTATTTAATCTAGTGATTCTATTTTCAGTATTTATATATATAGATAGATAGATAGATAGATAGATAGATAGATAGATAGATATAGATATAGATGTGAAAATACAATTTTTATGGTTTTGGTTATAATATAAATAATTGACAAAGGAAGTAGTCAATTTAGAGTCGAAAATAACTTGCTATATTCTCTTTATTATCAATTGTGAATATCAAAGCAATTAGGAAAGTGCTAAAATTGATTTAGATGTTTCCAGAGTTCAAATTTAAAGATAAATTATCAAAATTTGACAATGTGTAGTTCAGTTCTCTTCACATGTGGGAACTTGATATGTGCTTTTAAAGAAAATATAAGTATCTTAAAATTGTCTTGGGCACAGTTACGGAGATCTACAGGAACAGTCACTGACCTTGCGAACTAACAAGAACAACCTTACCCACAGAAAGATTGAAATACTGGAAATGTTCAGGATTCTGGGTATCCAAAATGGGAGTCAGAAGCCATACATGTTTCGATAGAACATAAAATGTAGTTAATGTGAGATAGAAAGGCAATCAAACCAATTTTAAACTTGATCTATTAATTATAGTTCGAATATAAATAGTAACATGTAACTAGTGACCACCATTTAGATATTAAAATGTTGATTCTGAAAACTAATGAGCTCTAAAAATTTAGTACATTCACAAAGCTCATGGTTTTCCCAGTACACTGGATATAGAGCCGGTTCACCTTTTAGCTTTGTAATCTGCTGAGCCCACAGAATCGGTGTGTTCTATAACATGTTCTATGTGGGGCACATTTTGCATAAAGGTTAGACGTGGTATCTAATAAATTTTTATGCAAGTATAAGATTCTCTGATATTTTTAAAGCTATTGTAAATCCTCTAGCATTTAATTAATAATTCTTTTATTACATTTTTGCATTGTTTGGAAGTTATTGGAAAGTAAAAAGGAAGCTAGTTCACAATCCTAAAGCTCTGTGAGCATCATGTGGAAGAACAATGAAAGCTTTCTTGCTTTTTATATCTCAGAGCTATTATTCAAGTCACAATACTCAAGCAACATTAATATAATTAGAAGTAAAAATCCAGCAAAATTAAATAACATAAAAATCACATGGTAATATAATTAGAAAAGATTTCAGGAGAAACATATATTGAATATAATGTTTTAAAATATTTGTTTGGAGGAGATAGTTTTGTAATAAAAATTTCTAACTCTTAACACTAACTGAGGGCAAAATTCTTCATTGGTTACCTTTGAACATATACTATGCAGATAAGACTTCACTGACAAAAATGTTTCTGTAAGTTGGTTGTTTTGTTTCCTTGTGACAACAATTATACTCACTTTCAGGAACTGTTTTGATGATTAAATTGGAAAATATATTCAAAGAATATATTATGGCACCTGGCATGTAGTAGGCAGGAACAAATGTTGCTTTGTTTTTCTTATTTTCCTGCAAATGCTATAGCCACTGGTAAGACACTGAAGCAGGAAGGAGAATTTATTTTCTGTGAATTGGTAATAGTATCAAAAATGTATGCATCTGTATTTGTAAGCAACAGAATAAGAATCTGCCCCTTTAAAACAGTGCGAGAATGACTTGCTGTAACTCTATGGAGATGTCACATCATTTAACAAGTATATTTGTTGGATAAACTATGATTTTGAAAAGATCAGCTTTAAATGCAAAATGAGCTTCACATTACAAAAGTGCTCGGCATAAGACTTACGTTTGTTTTTATATGTCCATTTTTGCACAAGGAAGTCTGCAGAGGATGATGTAATCTCCATATATTTTTAATGGAGCAAAATGGTAGAGTAGTATAGCAAAACCTAAACCAAAAGGATGCTTGAATTTTCTGGTTTGTGTCACTTTTACCTTAACATATTTTTCTGCATGTTCATATTTTTCTGCATGTTCATTTCCTTTGTGTGCTTTTCTTTCTTAAAGAATAAAAGAAAACTCTGCTTCATGAAAATGCAGGAGAGTCATCCCACATAAAGACCATCTTTAAAATGCGCATTATTTATTTGACAGACTGTAATGGCTGTTTCAAGGATATTATGGGCTGTCACGTGAATATGTATTGGAGAATGAATACTACAGTACAAATACTGTGCTTGCACAATGTGCATCAAAATATAATGTAATAAAATGTCGTTTGAAGATTAGGCAATATATATAAATACACTGGAAATGGAAAACCCAGTTGAGTAAAAACAAGAAAAGATCAAACAATGCAAATGATACATAGGTTAACTTCTTTGGATCGAGAGAGAATGACAAAAGCAAAAAGAAAGAAAGAAATCATAATATAACTGTAATATAATCATCTTTCCAAACATAATACTGGAATCATGCAAAATAGAATTTGCTTGGAATTTTTTGTTTTTGGTTGGTATAGATAAATGAGTGCCTTAGTCTTGTATTATTGTTGTAAAATTTTAAACTCAGTAATCAGATCCAGGATTACTAACAAATTCAAAGACTTAATTGAAACATTTTTTGAGTTAAAATTAAATAACCTATGTGTTCATTTAGTAGGCTTTTGTGAATCTCCCTAAATTTTATGGTTTTGCAATAAGATCAGTAGTAGATACAATGGATACACATTTTTATTTGAAGGAGTTTAAGATCAAAAGGGAAGTTGCAAAATGGGTATAACTTAATAAAACACCAAGCTAAAATCAATAAGGAGTTTTAGAGATGTACAGATAGGTTGCTTTATAGTCTTCTAGGAAATAACACAAAGAACAATATGGCATATATAATAAAGTCAGGTAAAAGTTGTGAGTTGCTTAGCTGCACTTGGTCAATATTCAACATGTGATTTTAGAGTCATTTTACCCACATCCATGTCCAATGTTACATACCATTTTAGTGTTCAAGATTTTTACTTCTTCTGCATACAAGAATAACATTTTAAGTATCCCCATGTATCAATTTTTGCCATGATCACCACTGTTTTTAATTCAGGTCATCCTAACAAGTCTAAATATAAACATAGTAGATAGCTTCAAATCTATTGATTGTAACTTCTAGTGATTTTATTATGTATTAGATTGTTTCCCTTCTTTCTTTTCTTCCCTTATTCCTTGTAAATTTGGCTGAAATGCAGCTGCACTTTGACTTTAGCCTATATGAAGATGGTTCTGCCATCAAAGTATGTTTATAAATTTCTTTCATTGAATAGATTCCTCTATGCTATATGAACTTTTCAATTAATTTAAGAATTTACAGAACTAAGAATAGGGATATAAGATTAAAGAAAACAAAATCTAGCACAATTGCTCAGATTATTGATCTTAAAATATTTTTAGAATGTAACATTTTTCAAGTATTTATTTAGATCAGTTCTCTTCATTGCAACTGTATTATGACCCCTGTATGCACCTTTCAATTAATAATCACATTTTAAAAAGTAAAAAAAGTGAAATAAATTTTTTAGCAATATGTTTCCAATGTAGTATCACTGCAATATGTATTTGGCTAATTATGTCCTTGGAATGTAAGGTAAACTTTGCACATATAACATGTCTCAGTTAGGACTAGCTGTATTTTAAGTTCTCCAAGGTGTTACGCATATGATGATTACCTTACAAGCAGTGCTAGTCAGTATTTTCACTTCTAATTAGATTTCAAAGGCACATCTTGAAGGACATGAGGAAGTCAGGCATCTTCTTCAAGGACTGTAAAGTCAGAATGCATTGACTTTACACAACCAAAAAACAGTGACAATGAAACTTGAAACTCATTTCGTTACAGTTCCTTCAGTAACTTTTATTATGTTGATTTTCTACAACAATAAGTGTAATGGTTGATACAATTTGTCAATTTGGAAATAAAGAAGTTTAAAAGTTCAACTAAGTGACTCAGTAGGTGGCCAGCGTCCTCACTTTGTAAACATCCTTGTGGAAGAGGAGATTATGGAGAAGGTATGGCAGAGAGCCACCATACAATTTAAAGAAGATGAAGATTGCCTTCCTCTGCTGCTGCTGTTGTTGCCTTTCCCTGCCTCGATCTGGATCTGTTCCTCCTGTACTATGCCACCTCTGCCTTGAGGCCAGCTGATTACACATTGAAATCTCTACCAAGTATGAGCTGAAGGGCCGGGCAGTTGGTTCATTGGAATAAGCACTTCCCTGGCAAGCGCAAGTGTCTGTGTTCAATGCCCAGTTACAAGTATGAGCTGAATAAACCTTTCCTTTCTTAATTTTGGGAATTAGATATTTTGTCTCAGAAACAAGAGAAAAATAGCCAAGACACTTAAGGTGTTTTTAGATTGTAGGCCTCCAGGTAAGTAGTTTTTTTTTTTTTTTTTTTTTTTTAACTAAATTGCACATTTATTAATGAGTGTCTAAAAAATAAACAATTTTCTAATTACATGCACAGTATCTCTTTCAGGCATAGATCTAAAAACACCCATCTGATAGCTTTAATGGCAATTTGATTTGTTCCATTTCAAAGCATAAATAATTTTTTTTGCAGAACTGGGAATCAAACTCAGGCCCTTGCACTTACCAGGGAAACACTTGTTTAACTGAGCTATCTCCCCAATGTTTCAAAGCACAAATAATTGAAGTTACTCCTTTGAAGACTGGGTATGGTAGTGTGTATCTGTAATCCCAGTCAGTGCTTGGGAAGCTGAAAACAGGATAATTACTATAAGTCCGATCTGTGTAGTGAGACTTTGTAGACCCTGTACTAAATAAATCTTGAAAAGTTACTCCTTTGACTATATAAATTTTTGTGGTGTTTATTAAAAATCTATATCTATTTTGTGGTTTTTTAAAAGTTACAGGGTAATACTACTTTCTTTACTAATGTTCTTTTGATTTAGATATTTCCAGTATGTGGGTAGTTGCTTGGGATTTCTCATTTTTATGAATTGTGCTCATCTTTAAATGAATAGGATCAATGCCTGATTATTAAATATGGTAAAATTTTACTTTTTTATAGTATAAATCTAATAAGAAGGAAGGTGCCAGCACTCATCAGGAGAGAATTGAGCAGATACATTGAGAGAATTTCATTGTCAATGATGAGTTCCTTTGTCTTTAGAGATGTGAAATATTTTATCTATAAATGATGATCTTCTAAATCTGTGTCCATAAATTCCAAAAGCCATAACACTATATGTCAAAAAATTCAATTTCTGTCAATATTAGATACTATTATACAGAACAGAAAACAACAAAATCCTGGTAAGAAAATAATGGTAGGATGTATTATTATCTTACAGAATAAATTAATTGTATGAATTTTTCTCTTGAAAAATTGCTGTACGTAATTTGTTTCTTGAATATTTTTCTACCCTTGTACAATATTCTGACATCGTACCAATAACAAGTTTCTGACTCCAGGAAGTACCGCAGCCTTGTGGATTCTCCTCTGAAGCTCTATTTCTCGAAGCACTCTGAAGAATTTCATAGGATTATCCTACACTGATCTTGCACCGGAGCTAAACATGTTTTCAGAGCTAAAGAATATATAGAGAATTTAAAGAGCAGAAGTAAAATGCAAATTAATTCTGTTCAAATGATTTTAAAGTGGGAGGCACTTCTAGAGAGGCCCAAGGAAGACATTCACTGTGGGCAACAGCGAGGCCCCCTCAGTGTAGGTACCAAATAGTCATGAAATATTTATATGACGGAGACTTCCAAACTTGAGTAGAGAAGGTACATTTAAAGAAATCGAAGCGTTTTCTGTTGCTGTTTGTGATTATACTTCAGAGGTACACTGTATTACTCAGTTGTCCTCTCTTTTTTTCAGCTTTCCCTGAGGGTGGGGCTTGCACAGAATGTGGTGCCAGGGATCGAACCATGGTCCCCTGTGCCTGCCTATGCTTGCCTAAACAGGTACTTTAGAATGCTGAGCTATGTCTCTGGTTCCAGTCAGCTGTCCTTTGCTGTGACAAAATGCTTAAGATAAACTTTTTTTTTTTTTTTTTTGTATTTTAGAGAAGGGTCTACAGGGTGTTCAGCGTCTGATTACTAGATTGGACTCATAGTGATCCACCTGTTTACAGCCTCCCAAGAGCTGGGATTACAGGTTCGCGCCACCACACCCAGTCTCAGTTACCAGCTAGGCGCGCTTCCAGGGACGGGTCTGGCGCGGCAGACCCAGGGATCGAACTCCTGGCCCCTGAGCCTGCTTGAAGGAGCTTTAATCTGCTGAGCTATTTGGCGTGATAAACAACTTGAAGGAGGAAAAGTTTACTTTTTTCACAATTGCAGAGGTTGGGTCCATGTAGCTTTGGAGCTGGAGCAGCCCAATATGCAGTGGCAGAAATGTGTGGTGAACATCTCTTCAATTCACAGTGATTGAGAAGTAAAGAGCTACAGAAAGGCCTGGCGCAGCAATGTCACCTTGAAAGGCAGGCGTCCGAGGCTCTCCGTTGCTAAGGAGGCTCGCCTTTCCGGAGCCCCAGGCCCAACAGTGTTACCAGGGGACCAGCTTTCAACTATGGGCTTTTGTGGAGCATTCGCGATCCCACCTGCAGCACAATTTACCCACTTTCCAGCTGTTGTCTCACATCTGTCTTGTCACTTTTTGTTGCTGCTGCTCTGTTGTTCCTACTCAGTATTCATCCAAAAATATTTAAAATCAAACAAGCAAGAAGAAAAATCAGTGAGGCTTTTCATTGATATATTTTGTTTTTAAAATTTTTCTTTTGGCAGTTAGGAAAACGACTTGTAAGTAGTTCTTACAATGATTGAACTGCGTAAAGTATAGCCAGCTTCTCAAAAACAGGTCTGACTTCACAGACAACAGATATTTTTTTCTTATCTTTTCCACCTTTGGTTAGCATATTCAGGTTTATTTCCCCTTTGAATTTCGGCCAGTCATGGGTATTTTCATTCTTCTGTTGATCTGATTTTATGTTGAAATTATCTTTTATTCTTTTGGGGTATGTTGGTCATGCTTCGGAATATTGACAAGAAAAGTCAAAAAAGACTAAGCAGGCCAATGGGATGCTTCTTTTCTTTAAATTAAAACTTGATCATAGGGACTGAGAAACCAAAAATGTTTGAACTGGAAATTTGGCTTTGTCTGAATAGTGCACATCATCTCACCCCTGCTCTGTTCATGAGATGACTGCAGCAACTTTTGCTTCTTTTCGTAGCCAGTGTTCCAACTTTTGGTGAATTATTGTCAATAATTAATTTCTTTTTAAAAATCATCTTTTGCATAATTTAGCCAGATAATAGTTTTGATTTTAACTTAAAGAGTCCTAACTGAGGCAAAGTTCAAGAAGACAGGTTGAAATTCTTGCCTTGACTTCTGGAAAGTTGTTTAATTTCTTAACATCAGAACTTGTTTCCCATAAAATGGGTACATGTGCACTCATTTGAAAACTATTTAGGACTATCAAGTGAAATAATTACATAATGTACTGAGTTCAGGACAAGTGCTGCATATATAAGTCATTACTATCAGTGTGCATGTATTCTTTACATCATTACACATATAAACATACAATGTCAAGCCTGTAATCTTTTAAGTTCTTTTACTATCACTGATGGCAGAATATTCTAAGCTTAGGAAATAATATATGTAAATCATGGTTAGCTTCTTATCCTTATCAAAAGCTATACTCATTTCTTTGTGTTTAGAAATTGCTTAATGGTGATTGTAGAGAAGAACAAAAAACAAAAACAAAACATCCATTTGGCCAGAGCTGGTCTTTGAAATAAAAACTATATTTAAGACCCAATGGTAATCAGTTTAACAATAACCCACAACACTTGGACAAAAGACTTCTTCAAATACAGCTTCTCTAACTGCAGAAGAATACCCATCTCTGACAAAACAAAACAAAAAAATGGGGTACATAAAGGACTATATATAGGATATACATACATATACATATGTATAATATGGTAGATATACAGCTGTTCCATCTTAGTTCATTCATTGAGAAAAAAGTTTATACTAATATTGTTTAGATGAGATATCATGTCTGCATCTTCTCCTCTGAATAACTACTACAAAGACAATCATATGCAATGCAGCAATTATTATAACTCTCCTACTAACCTGTTTTGAAGCTGTTTCATAGCTATTTTATTTTTTTCTCATTACATAAATGATGAATAAAAAAATTTCAAACAAAAGAAAAGTAAAAAAAGAACTAATGGTGTATGTAAGAGAAATATGTATGGAGTTTATGTGATCCCTAAAGCTGTGCATATATATATATATATATATATATATATATATATATATATATATGTTTCAGATCCACTACAGTACCATAAATATGTACAGATACAGTTTATCAACTTTCATACATGTATAACACTAGATATTTTATGCACAGATATAAATTTGAATATACTATTGCTTTATATATGTATATATACTTGCACATCTACATGACTGTGTTATGTATATTACATACATATATTACATATGTGTGTTTATGAGTTCTGTGATTTTTCTTTTCTGTGTTGTGGAGCTGCATGGTACAATGATGGCACCCTTCGCATGCTATGAAAATTCATGACTAATCTGTTGTGATGCCTTTTATTAATCTTAACGTATCCATTGGATTCCATATTTTTCACTGGGAGCTGACTGGAAGGTTTTCTTGAGGTTCAAGATAAATTCTTTGGATGTGCTTGCTGGTTTTCTGAAACTAATTTGCATATAATTGTTAGCAATAAACATTTCTGTGTGTGTGTGTGTGTGTGTGTGTGTGTGTGTGTGTGTATAGTGCCGGAGACTGAATCAGGATCTTTTGCATGCAACACAAGAGTTTTACCACTGAACCACATTTCCAGCCCAACAAATAATTTTTATCCTGCGTCAGCCCTGCTTGGCTGAAGTTTTGGGTAATTTCTTATCTACATTCCCAGCAAAGACTTCAGCATACACTTAGCAGAATGGAGAACATCAATGTTTTGAGAAGCATTTGTGTATTTACCTTGTCTAATTGGAAGTAAGAATAGAAGATATTTATGCAGTCTAATGTGGATTGTTGGATGCCAAAATATTGCCTTAAGCACAGGAGTACAAAATTTTTTAAAAGATAGAAGTGCATGTACCATCAAGAGGTAGACTTAAGTACTAACAGAATCTGTGAAGTGTAGGATGGGTTGTGAAATGTGAAATGATGCATTTTTATAAAGATAAATTTTTAGGTTGATGACCAAAATATTCTAAAATATTGACATCAACCTTTTCCTTCTTTGTTGAAAGGGTGATGCTTTCTGAGACTATATTGATCATATCCATATAACCTGTGGGAAAAATTCTCTCACTTTCACTGTGTTTCTAAGAATTGTATACTTTGGCTATAAAATTCAACAGAGTGAAGCAACAGAGTCAAACTAAGAGTAACTGCAGTAACCACCAACTGGTAAAAGGATTGTTACTTCTGAAGGTTTTGTTTGTATTTCTTGAGCCTCACTCAAAAAATATGGATTCATCAACAAAATATGAAGTTATAAACTGTACAAACCTGAAGGAAGGCACATCACTGACATTTCCTAATTTTTTTTTTGTTGTTGTTCATGAGGCACCAGCTCTTGGATATTAGCAAACTTGGGCTCGCGGATGTCACATTTCCTTTGTCAATTGTCCAGTCTGTGGTTCCGTAGAACACATTTGAGCATTACTGTGAAAGTTCAGACATTTTATTGTTTTAGCATTTAATTGTAAGTCTTAAAAATCACTACAATGGCATCATTTTAAGTAAAAACTTCAACATACACTGGGAAGGGTGATTAGCCAAATCTTTCACTGTGAAATATCCTTTGGAGTAAAAGTAGAACTCCTAAATCTCACAGGAATATTATGCGCTGTCATCTGGAGAAATACATTGCAAGTATCTTCATTGCCTGAGAATCCAGAGAAGGAACTCAGTTTAAAACAGGCTTCTGGGGTTTTATTTTCTCTACATAGCAATGTACTTTAAAAGTCATATAGTCACACACACACATACACGACAAAATTTAAATATTTGTTTCTCTTTGATATATGTCATTTTGAAAATTTTAGTGCAAAGTCTGTCTTGCTCAAAAATTTGTATGATTAATGCATTGATTTAACCTCCCAATGTAGACTGCTGCTAGGCAGATTCTGATATTATTTATTTTTATTAGTTTATAATATGTCAATTTTTCTTGCTTATCTGTCAACTCCCAGAAAAATACATAAATCAAAAACCTAGAAATGTGGACACTAACAAGGCATAATTATTGTAGAGTCTGTCCTCCTTTAAAGAAAAAACACAATTACCTACCCGAATACTGCTGGGATTAGGTCAGAATTTGCATAATACCAACTCACATTTTCTTAACAATTTTAATATCAGACAATAGCTTTTGCAAACCTATAATCTGTTATTATTTTCTACCTTCATTTTCAGAAGCCCAAATAAAGTGTTCATTCAAAACAAGATAATTATAAGAATCTAACCTATGGAAAAATTTAATTACTCAGTGGTGTGTTATTAAAGGTAGAACAGGCTTTTGTAAACTTTTTATATTTAAAGTAACTCAAGACAATGTAGCTTGCATTAATGTAGGTTTTGCAGTAAAATGCATTCACTTTTCTACAGACAAATATTTAATAAAAATTACCTTGTGTGAATTTAAAGAAAAAAATAGACTTCACCATAATCTCGAAACAATAGTTTCAAGACTGGCATTATTAAGCAGTTAGAAGAGTAACAATCCAGACATGATGAAAATTTAGAAAATGTTGAGTGCTATAAAATAATAGCTGCTAATGCGTAGGATTACGGAACGCCCAGTAGCAGCGTAAGTAACAAATAGATCCTTTCTGAAGTTGTGAAGTCGGGGGGTGGGATCCGGGGTTAAGTAACTGTGATATATTTATAGAGGGCAAGGGATCACCATAAAATAAAGCAGCAAATAGTAAAGAAGTCAATGTAAAAGAGAGGCCGGGGATTTAGGGTATAGAGATCATAAATTTTCATCGATATAAACAGCCTGTGTACCTCAGGACTCGAGGTTGGGCTATAATTTCAGGTCTGACCTATAGGCCTTCTGTGTTCACAGTACATGCATGATCAAGATGCCATCTAAGGACCTGCTAAGGAAAAAAAAAAAAAAAAGAAAAGGAAAGAAAGGAGAAAAAACAGTGTTTCGGATCTGCATGATTTGCACATTTAATCATCCCCAAACCCATCCCAAACACAACAGCACTGTAGTTGAGAAGATTTTATTGTCTCACTAAATTACATTTAATTCTTACTGTAGCATATCCTATAAACAAGAAGAGTGAGTGATGTCTCCCCTACCATGTTCTTACAAAGAAAAATTGGCAAATTCTTATGCATGGTTTCTTGGAAGACCACTTTTCCATTTTTAGGTAGTTGCGACTTTCACATTTACATGTTTTAACTTTAAATATGTATTTGAAAACCTGCTTTAAACTTACTGGTTTAAAAAAAAATGATGAAATGAGCTTGTATAATGGTTTAACAGAAGCACTGAAAGCTAGCAAATCAACACAAAGGAAGAACTATGAAGTATTTAGCTTTTAAGAATTACCCTGAAATGGAATGCTGAGTGGTTTTAAAAAGAGTTTAAGTAAGCTACATGAAGACCCTGACATATTATTATTCAGGGACATTGAGTTTAATATATGTAGGCAGTAAAATAAACTTTCTACTCTAAATTGCTACTTAATGAGAAAATTGTATTATTATATTTGTGTGTCTCTCTGTATAGCATAAATGGATATATATTTTTTTGAGAGAGAGAGAGAGAGAGAGAGAGAGAGACAGAGAGAGATGCATATATAATCTCTCTTTCTATACATTTGTATCCCCACAATGAGTTTTGGAGACACAATATGAATATACCAGTCCCTACACCACAGACAATTATAGTAAAACTAGAACTAGCAGTGGTTAAAGTAAAGCTGATCTAAGAAAACAATGAGTAGCGTTTAGTTTTGACTATGAGTGATTTATTAAGTATTTTAAAATTAAAGTCATAGAAAATCTATCTCTAAAGCTTTCAGTTGAGTAGTCTGTTATTAACTTTTAAAGATAGTTAAAAAAATAAGTTACAGAATCCACTGTACTACTATTTTAAGACAAAAATAATGGCATTTTGGGTGATCTCTTTTGCCACTGAAACAAGCGAAATTCTGCTCAGGTACGTATGGAATGATCTTTGAAGTGACAAGATATACTGAAGAACTTTCATTGCCTTCTTTAGAGGACCCTGAAAGGCAGGGCTCTTTCTTTCATCCACTAGGTTGCGCTGTTGTACAGAAAACAGATACACTGGTTTGTGACCTGCTGCTTGAGAATAGCTCATACTGTGAAGAAACTTGTAGACGCTGTTGCACTGTTTTCACTAACAAGGAAAACAAAGAAGATCAAGATAGGTAGAGTGGCATTTGAGCATGTGTTCTTTTTTTCCTCAAAGCGATGTCGTCTATTCTGGATTTTCGGAGGAAATTTCCTGAAGGAAGGCGAAGGCTACTCAAAGCTACTGTTGATATGAGTGAATGGAGGTTAAGGAAGGCACGGCTACTAGCACTCTTCATGCTAGGATGCAAAGACCTTTTAAAATATTTCTAAAGATGTTCCCCTTCTTGGAAGTGACCTGACAAATTTCTCGACGTTTCCTCTTCAACTAGGCATGATTCAAGTAGGACACTTTGAATGGTAGATTTTCTTACCGTATCACAGAGATGGCTGATGATTATGTTTGGGCAGATAATTATGGCTGCATCATCTATTCATCTTCCCCAGAGCATCATCTGGAAGGTGGAATTGTAATCTGTTTGAATGAATGAAGGAAAGAATGAACGAAATATTTCCATTGCCTTAGTTCTTAGTATTTAAACTATATTAAGAGAATGTTCATAGCACTGCCCTTGTATCTCCTTATGTATTTCCCCCTCTACAGTATAAGGACTGTTCTTTATCAAGAAAATTACTTACAGAGAATCTAGTAGGGGGAAAGGCTACTCCGTTAGTTCTGGTGTAAATCACTGAGAATTTTTGCTTCATGGATTAGCACCTCTTGTATCCCTCATCTCTTCAGGGCAGTAAGCTGAGACAATCGTAATGAAGACCAGAGCTATTGGCTACCAACATTGCAAAACTTTTCAGGGGAATAGGTCATCAAAACGCCCTGAGTCTGGAACTGGTTATTTCAGTTGGCTTGAAATAAGTCTCACATTTGGTAATTGCCCCTTTCAAGGTTTTGAATATTTTACTTATAACTTTCAGCTACTTAACTAATTTCTTACTGTATAATGAACATTATAATGAAAAGATGATAAAATTTTGGTCAAAGATCAGGAAGTAAAAAAAATTCTGTTAATTATGCAAGTGCATATAGCATGTGCTGGTGCATATGACACACACTTTGGAGAAGAAATTATGTTTATGAAAACCCAGGATAGCTAAAGTTTTTTAAAACCCATTATGTAGTAGTTGCTCTGGTAAATATTTATATATGCATCTAATACAGCGGACAGCATAAATAAATAAAGTGGGCATTATCCCCTGAGTGATCTATAAAATGTGAGGATGATAGTGGCTAGGAAATTTTTCAAATTACAGAAAAGTAGAATTTGAATTCAAGTTTGCTGTTTCTGCTTTTAGTATGCTAAAAGTTTTCCATTTAAACTTCTCCATATTTCCAAGTTCAGCTGATAACCATGTCTATTGTGCACTTTCTACGTATTTAACTTAGATGAAATTACACAAACTATAAAGCAACCTTGCCAACAATAAGACACAGGTCATAAACCTGGAGATAAAGGCAAACTATACAGACAGAAAGTATCTGAAAACAATAAGAAATGGATTTCTGTATCATATGGAGTTTTTAAGCCATTTATTTGGAGAGAAGAGACAATCATTACTGGATAACAATTTATTAAAAATGAATTCAGGATACTAACGATTCATTAAACCAATCATTTAGCAAGTATTGAGTATCCATCTGCCAAGAACTGGCAAGGCATTCAACTAAAAAGTGTTAAATTGTTATAAAAATTTCAAGTGGACAGAAATAAAGAATTCTGGAGTGAAGTCAAAGGAAACACATTGTGTCACAGTTTCTGAGGAAGTGGTCATTGTAATTTGGATATGAACAAACAGTTTTTTTTGTTTTTGATTTTGGTGTTGAGGTTATTGGTGGAAAGCAATGGGGAAAAGCTAAAATTTATCCAATCATTAATTACTCTGTGATGAAGATTTCGGGGTGGGAAAATTTAATTAAGAGTTTCTTCAGAAATGTTCACTGCTCTATGAGATGTACTGAGAGTTTGAACATAGAGGAAATAAAGCCCAGTGGCCCTTTCGTATCTGACCACAGAAAGCTGCTTAGGTATTCATGAGTTGTTATTAATACATTTGATAATCATATATGACTACATATGTTCATTCTTTGAAAGACAAATTGTGGCTTATCATCATTATTTCATTAGTGTTTAGTCCACTGCCTGTAACATAACTTATGCTCAATGCATACTTATGCAATTGAAATTAATTTGGATTTGCCCTCTCTGATTCTCCTCTTCACCTATATCTTAGAACATTCAAGTGAATAAAAATATATCAATAGTAAACAAATGTTTCCTGGAAAATATGTACGTATGTATATATGTATGTGTGTATGTATGCATGCATATATTTCTTGTATCTCAACTATTGTTTTTTGGTATTCTGTATATATGTACATGTTTCCTCTCTATATCAACTATCGTATTTTCTGTATGGTTAAGAATATCAGGGCTGGGGAGGTAGCTCAGCGGTCTAACCACCTGCCTGGCAAGCGCATGCATTGGTTTGATCCCTAACATTGCATGCTGTGCTGGCCCTGGAGTCCGGGCACCCTGTGCCTGCCAATAACACCAGACATGGTGGTGCACACCTGTAATCCCAGTGCTGGGAGGCTGAGACAGGAGGGTCACTAAAAGTCTGAGCTGCGTAATGAGATGCTATACCATGAGAATAAATTAATGAAAGATTAAAAAAAGAACTTCAAAGGTTTCTCCATTAAATAAAATTTATTGAATATGCATTTGCAGAAAAAAAAAAAATATATATATATATATATATGATATCCAGAGCTAATATTTGTGTATAATGAGCTGTGAATTTTGTTGGTTTTGAGGTAGGACTAGTAATTCATTAGGAATCTAGAATAGCGACTTCTGCTATTTGTTTTTGCTTTTGTTTTACTTTCCACGATAAAATAAAATTTAAGAAAACAATAAAATAGTGATTCATTTTATTAATCTGTTTTACTAGATTTCAGAATTTGGATGGGACATGACATCTAAACATATGCAAGTGAATTCTGTAGCAACTTCGTAAGATTGTGTATAACAAAAATAGCAATTACATTTGAAATGCATTTGCATTTGCGTTGACAAATACAAAATGTAAATCTACGAGGGTCAGTGCAAAAATCTGAAAACAGCTCGTCATTTAGCAGGGACTTGAAATCACACCTGGTTTATTCCTATGTAAAGACCGAAAAAAAAACCCGAAAGCGCCCTACTCTGTTCTGTCCAAGCAGAGCTGGCAGATACCTCCAAAGAGCAGAATTTAGAGAAATAGTTCATACGGTTTCTTTCCTCATTTAAAATTGGTTTATGATTCTACCAGATGTATTGAACTACTGATATTGATTTTGCAATTGCATAATGCAAAGTTCACAAGGAGAAGCTTTTTATTTAACAAAATAAATATATATGAGAGTAGAGTCAAACAAATCCTTTCTCAAGCCCAGAGGAAGTTGTAGGAAAAAAAGACGACAGAGAGGAGCAATACTAGGTGCTTAAGTTGAAGTAGGCCTCAGTTAAGCCATTATTTTTAAACTACGTTTTCTTTGTGGGGTTTTTCTGCCTACATTTTACATTTATATACAGACAACTGTTTTACATGAACCCCTACAGATTCTTTTTTCATTAGTTAATATCACTCAAGCCACACCAATTTAGTGAATATTTTATTTGACTTGTAATTTCTAATTTATTGAGGGATTCTACAAGATTATTTTTGCTGAGAAGAAAACCTAGCCCTAGAAATCTAATTAATGATGTTCTCATATTGACAGAAGATATTTTGTGCTTCTGTTCATGGATGTAACTGTTCTGTAAGGAATCAATGTAGAGAATAAAAACTTTGAGTTTGGCAAATATAATTTGCTCAGATGTATGAGACACACAAGCACACATCATGCAACTCAGGTAGCTGACCATGCAGGAAACTCGTCTGGTGATTCTGTGCTCCTGCACATCAATTTGGGCCATATCTAAAAGACAGAAAAAAGAAAGGCTTCTCCTTTGACGTTCATAGATATGCTTTCTTCCTAGTGGTATTAAATCTAGATGCAGGCACACACTTTAAAATGCATATTCACAATTATTTGCAATGTGAAATCAAAATTAAAATATAAGTCATACCATCATTTTTAAAAACTTGCAAATGTTAGCATGCTACACTGTGTGCTTGCTGCAGTTCCTGCCCCGTCATCTCTTCTAGCTACCTAGTTCTGACTCTGTATCTTTCTGGTTCATTTTGTCCTATCCCCACCCCACTGCTCTCTCTGATTCTCTCCACCATCTTCCATGTACCATTTCCCTTGGCTAAAGCTACTTTATGTGTATTATAATAACTCTCTCACTTTCTCTTTCAGTCTCTTTCAGAGGAATCTCCAGATGAATGATAGCTAAATATTTAACCCAGGAATGCTCACTCTTCTTTCCCTTCACTTTCTTTTCTCAAACTTTACTTGATAGACTAGTGAATAAATATAACTTGTGACATATTTATCATGACTTGTGACATATTTATCATGGGACCCAGTGCATTTCTGCCCCATGTCAAACTCTAGTACGCCTAAGAGCCGTGACCAAGCCTTCCCATTAGAATTCAGAGCATTAGAATACAAAGTCCTGTGCCAACTATGTATGCAAAGCAACTGTTCAAAATGTTCCAGTCCCTTTTGCTTCTCAAACAGCACCCTGTTAGAAATATAAGAACATATAAAGTTATCTTGCCTGGGATTCTCAGAAAATTAAATCATTTTAACTTCTCTCTTTTTTATATGTGTGTTTCCTGAAAGGGGAAATAGCTTTGGCATCAAAAAATATGGTCCCTTTTATTAAGGAAATCATAACTATAAAATGATAAATATTAACAATAGGAGACAAGAAATGGCACCAGAAAATAAAAACAGAATTTTCTAAACCTTGAAACATTATATTGGTCTTACGCACAACTATAGGAAGATAAATCAACTAAAATGTTTAATAGCATGATAAAACACAATGCCTTTTATAGTGTTATTATTACTATCTGTCTTGTTATAAAAATTAGAAGAATATTGAAATTTTTCCTTGTGGAATTTTAAAATGTAAAGCATCATTTGACTCCCAATTTTTAATCTGATTGTTTAACTGAAGTCCTCTGTGTTTTTAAAAATGTTAGATATATGATTAAATGCCAGGTTTATCTTGTTCTTATGCTTATTGGTTGTCCTTAAAAATAGACATTAAATGTTATGAAAGAAAAAGTTAAATCTGTTTAGAAAAGAAATATTTGCACATAGAGTTATTTGCGGAAAAAGGACTGCTATTAATATCTCTACATAGTGCGCTTTTTTACTGGTGAGCTGACAGCGAAGCTGGGAGTAGCCACTGTGACTGCTGTTCTCTGCGTAGAGCAGCAGTAATTGCTACAGGGGAGTCTCCCTTCCAGCGCCTTGCAGAAGTGATTTGCTTCTTGCTCAATCTTTTCCAATAAAAAGACCAAGAAGAATCTGCACAAGTTTACTTTAAGATCACCATCCCTACTTTCAGTGATACTAAAAAATTTTTTTGATTGGAACTTTGATGGGTTTTATAAAGGAATCTTGATATTTAAAGGACCTTTCATTTATAGCAAAAGTTAACCCCAACATTGATGAGGCGGCTTTGTAAACAATAATCTGAAATTCTAGACACAAATTTGCATATGGTCAGAGTAAGACCTCAGTCTCTCTCAGCAGATTTGAACATTGCTTAACATTCCCTTGGATAGTTCTCAGGAATACTTTAGCTTCCTTCAAAGTTTTGCACATCGCATGTTAAATTTGTCCCTCGAGCCCAATTGAGGAACTCTGACAACCTAGGACTTTCTTCCTCACAAACAAAAGTCAGGAATGTAAATACTACACATTGCAATGTGTACTAATTTTAAAAAGAGTATGCTCCCTCTGGCTTGCATCAGATCCCAAGTTTAATATGTGCAGTGCTGTATTCTAGTGTCAGGTGCTACTTCCAATCGTGACACCAGTCTTCTGTTTATCTTATATAAGCCTCACTTCATTTACTTGTGACCTTTTAGATTTGAGTTTATGTCAGCTAACTCAGAACTGACGTGATAGAGTCAAAAAAAGAAAGATGAATTACGTAGTCTTTAAATTTTATAATATTTTGTTTGTTTGTTTATTTGATACAGGGTCTCACTATACAGCTCAGACTTGTAGTGATCCTCCTGTCTCAGCTTCCCCAGCTCTAGGATTACAGACATGCGCCACCATGCCCAGCACAGTGCTCCCAAGGTTCTGAGTCCAGCTGGGCATGTGATGTCAGAGATCAGACCTGTGTCCTTGCACTTGCCAGGCAGGTGCTTAGACCACTGAGCTATCTCCCTTCCCTATCTAGTGTAGCTATTGGATGAAATGAAAGATATGTCTAGTAATTGCTCAGTTTAATTGCAATTTAGACTCCTAGTTAGAATGCAGTGTTCTAACTACAACCATCTGCAAATTTTCATCCTAGCTCTTCTTCTTTAGACACCCATAGTATAGAGCTTTTGATTAATAAAATAGTAAGATTTATAAAAAATATTCCAAGGTGCAGTTTCCATGTGTCCAGGTGAAAGTGTTGTAAGCTTTATGGAGATTATTTTTGCCTTCTATAATTTCTTGCATTAATCCAACCTAGTTCTTCATGGTATATAGGTAATCAATCTTCAAATGTGCATATTAACTTTTAAAACGTGGTAGAATGTGGGAATTTCTATATTAATACTACCCAACTGCTTTTAGCAAGAGACCGCAAAGTGGGCTGTTTAGAATCTGCATTCTCTCCCTTAATACTTAAATCCTACCTATAAAACAGCATTTGTCAGGATACTCTTTCATTGTTTACCTGTGTGATTGCTTCCTTCTAAAGACCAGAGTTTCCCAACAAACCTTTCTATGATGATGAAAATGTTCTATCATCTGTGCTAATGCAGTTCTACAGTAGCTGAAATGTGACTCCTACAACAGAGGAATTGTATTTTAATGTTATTTAAACATAATGATTTAAATTCAAATAGGCACAACTGGTCAGGGGCTATTATTACATAACTCTAGACAATAAACTTCTCTGGCTTGTAATCTGGCTTGTTCATTTTCTGGCTTTTGCATCTTTTACAGTAGATATTAAATGTGGGTTAAATGAGTAAAAACAGTATACAGAGCAGCATATTGCATAATAGTATGAAACCAGTCAATGAGTGCATATCAAAAAGATACCCCACGGATTTGGAAGAAATAATACTCTTGCCCATTGTTGAAAGGACAAAGTATCCTTAGAAATCAAAAGCAAAATTGGCATATGATCCGGTAACCCCACTGCTGGGTATATATCCAAAGAAAATGAAAGCAGTCCTTCAAAGATATGTCTGTGTTTTTATTTTCATTGAATGATTGCTCACAATAGTCAAGATATAGAATCAACCTGCATATCTATAAAAGTGGCATAGAACATAGACCATGTAGGCATAGTAGAATATTATTTTGATTTAAAGAAGAACGACTATGAAATGCAGCCACATGAACTCTCTGGGATGAACCTGGAAAAACTTACATTAAGTGACACAAGGCAGATACAACCTAATCCCTTTTATGTGTGCAAACTAAAAACTTAGACTCGTAGAAACAGAATAGAGTGCTGGTTACCAGAAGCTAGGGCTGTTAGGGAGAGATATGGATCAAGGAAGGTAAGATTTCAATTATATATGAGGAATGAATTCAAGCAATCTATTATATCATATATTGATTATATTTAGTAACAATATATTACATTCCTAAAAAAATCACTAAGAACAAATTTTAAGCTTTTTCATCACAGAGAAATGATAAATATGGGAAGAAATATGTATATTTTAGTTCTATTTTTCCATTTGACAATATGTTCATATTTCCAAACATATGGTGCATTACATATACAAAATTTTTGTCAAATAAGAAGTAAATGCATAAGTAAATTATTTTCTTCACAAGACAGTAGAGTATGAGACTTTGGAATAGCTTCATATAGAGTTTAATGAAACTTGTAGTTTTATCAAAACTTTCAGAATTTTATACATATAGATAAAATATTAAATCTGGGATGAAATTGAACAGAGTAAAAACCACTTATGAACTCACAGATTTCTGGTATGTATAACATTAGGATCAAGGCAGATGGAGTTTTGCACACACCTCAAATTATTTCTAATTGTAGATTATCCTGAGAGATTCTATTAGGCTTTGGATGAGATAGAATAATTACACATGAAATTATTTTGTAGCACATAATGTCTATAGTGAGTGAAATATAAAATATCATTTCTTTGCTTACTCTTGCACACTGAAGCTTGCACAGAATTTTTCTCGGTGTTGAAAACGCCTTCTGCTCTTACAAGAGTGTTATTATAATCTCTCCAATAAAGGACTTTTCTGAGTCAAATAAACTCTTAAGAATATTTTAATATATAAAACTTAGTTATTGAAGCTGATGTGTGCTCCAGTTTCTACTTGCAGGCCTAAGAATAATGCAAACAAATGAACAGGAATAGTTTGGTTCCAGTAAAGCAGAGGGCAGTGTTACCCTGTGGGCTTGCTTGTCAGGGCTAGGAAAACAGCAAATGCTGAATAGAGGTATTGTACAATTAGTCTCATAAATGATAGTTAGTTTTCTATTTGTACTAATGTAGGGCCGCATTTTGCAGGGCCTTTGAATGGAGTTCTGTAGTTTTATCTTCTACTAACATCTGAAAATCTTTTGATTTTGTGAGCTTGTATAATATTGAATTTCTCCTACAATATGCATGTTTGTGTTTGGGAAGGACAGATAATTAATTAGATATTTCAAAGTAAGTGTCCTTTATTAGTAAATGGGTGAAAGGGCTCATGTCCAACTATTCTCTGCAGTTTTAATAAACAAATGTTAAATCAGAAAAAGAAGTAAGAAAACTAAGGGCTTATTAGATTTTAATGTATTACAGATATAGCCTAGAGGGGTTAACTATTGTAGGAGACACATGCAATTTCAGTACTTATCTTTGAGGTGCCATTTTGAATTCTTTTCCACTTAAAGTATTTCAGGTCTGTTTCTGCTTAAGTAATTTAGGTCTAAATAATTTCACATGAAATGATTTTTTTTTACCCTCAGGAGAATTATGTTATCTCAAACACTGAAATTAATAGGAATCTATTTTTCAACTTTTCTGCTTGCTACTGATAGAAGTAGTTTTGATAAGCTTGATATGAAAGTCTGTAAAGCTTTAGATTATTTTATTCAAGATTCTTTGCACGTGTGTTCAAATGTAAGTATAGTGAAGGTTTTGGTAGACAGTGATAATGCTTTTCAAAACAGGAGCTTTCCTCTGCCCTGCTGTAGAGCTCAATGGTTGTGTTCTTCCATGGTCAGGATGTATTCTTTTGTGATAATTTGAGGGTGATGCTAATGTGTAGTGTTTTCATTCTTTTAAGGTAGCAGTAGACCAACTTATATAGTCTTAATGCACCTTGAATTGTGTTGTGCTTGTAGAATATTTCTTTGTTTGTACAATGCACTTGTTGTGCACGTATCACTTTCTGTACCAGAATACATTTGAAACTTAATTTACATTCAGTAGACTGCAGAAGTGGGAAAAACAGCTTTCTGCATAGGACAAATTCAGAAGCTGGTGAGTGATGACTTTCTTCACTGTATACTGATGCCATCTCTATTTGCATTTCTGTGTATGAACTTTGTATTTCAAAGCCCTTTGTTCCCTAGACAGTCTAAATTCATCTTATACACTATTGTTTCTTTCTTTTTATTTTATGGAAGGGTCCAGAGGGTGTTCAGGATCTCACTATGTCACTATGTAGATTGGACTCATAGTAATACGCCTGTTTACAGCCTCCCAAGAGTTGGGATTACAGGTGCACACCACCATGCCCAGTCTCAATTGTCATCTCAGCCCAGGTTGGGGCTGGCATGGCAGGCCCGTTGATTGAACCCATGATCCCTGCACCTGCTTGCAGGCATCTTAATCCACTGAACTATTTGGTCAGCCCTACACTTTTGTTTCTAATACATAAAATATTATTAATAAATTATTAATGAATGCAGTGAGTTTCATCTGATATCTTCATTGCTCATTTATTTTATTTAGTTAGTGTATATTAGCTGAAATTAGGGAGAGTGAATAGTTTCCATCAGTATGCTACCAAATTTAATAGTTTATAATTTTATTGAGGGTACGACAGTTCAAGTTGAGTGAACTCAGTTTTTGTATGTTAAAAAGCTATATTTTTGTGTATATTTTTTTCTTTTTTTATTAGTACATGCTTGTGTTGCATGGCAATTACATTCCTTATGGGGAGTTGATACAAGAGTATATCTTGAATCTTTTTTACATGCTTTTCCTCTCCTCCCCCCCTATGACTTGATCCCATTTCTGTTTGAAGAACATATCTCTCCCTACTTCCTATTACCTTTATTTTGTTCCTTGTCAATATTGAGAGCTTAAATAGTTCTAATTTAGCATTATGATTATGTTGATCTTGTTGCTTTGAATGTTTTGATTTTCATGGAAAAGTATCGGTTACAAGAAGTAACTGCTTGTCTATGCATATTATATACATGTATAATATATACATATATATAAATATATAATATATATGTACATATATAAAATATATATAATATATACATATATATTAGATATATTTAGTAGAAGTCATTGTTTGATACTTTGGGGAATACCAAAAGTCAAAAATTTTCACAAATCTCCAAGTCTTACACTGTCCTTTGTCTTCCTTCTATTGAATGTGTTAAAACTATTAAAAAAAAACATTGATACCTACTAACTGAACTTGGCTGTAGAATCAAATGCTAAGCCAATATGCACTACCTGAAAAATAGTACCTTTGTGCATCCTTTCAGCATGCTTTTGAAACGATCATACAAAGAATCAAATCTGCGTCTTCATTTTTTAGATGACTTCCCTGAGCCAGTTAGTGATACATATACAGACATAAACATTATAATTCTGAGCTACTTAGCTTCAAGCTCAATTATTTACTATATTGATAAATTATGGTTTTCAAGTGAAAGGATTGGTTACCCAAGAATGTTAGGAGCTTATGTTATGTTTTCAGCTTTTCTATAATGCTTAATTTTTTTTAAAAAAATCTCTGTTTAGCAACTAGTTGTCTAGCCTTCTCTATTTTTCAATATCTGTTTAACAAATAGAGCCTCCTAGGTTCTCACATAGCAGTGAACAATTAGATCAGCACTCTGTACTCAGTTAACTTACAGACCTCTCATTTGCTCTCCTCTGTCTCTCTGTCTTTGTGTTAACTCTTGCTTTAAACATTTAAGACTCTAGTAAATATACTCTATTTCAGTATTTCATTTCAAATACTTGGATGTTTGTGAACATGTTATTTTCATTGCTGTTTTACACAGTGATCACTGCATAGCCATAGTTGCTGAACATTGCTGCTGTTACTAAGATATTTCGAAGAGAAGCAGCTGCTTTCTCATCCTGCTTGGGGCAGAGCAGCCATTCATTTTCCCATAATAGATGCTCTACTGCTTTCAACTCAAAATTCCCGATAGCAGATAACATAACCCAATGAATACTTCCTTTTAAGATAATCTCATCAAACCTTATTTTCCTCCAAGGGAGATACTAATTTGCTTTCAGGGCAGCTTAAATATTAAATAATATAAAGTACTAGGTAAAAATTCCTGGAATACCAATGAATGGAAGATATTTTTTCTCTTTTCTTTGTGAAGAAAATCCATACATAAAGTATCAATGTACCTTAAGAAGCTTCTCTTCTTATGCCTGAACTTCCTTAAATACTTAAAAGTATCCCTTAATCCCCTAATAAAACATTCCCCCACAAGACAAAGGCAACTTCCATCTGATGGGACTTCAGTTTGTCCATGTGACTGCTTTACCAGTCACTGAAAATAATATTTTGACTTGTAAATCAGAAAACCAGTTGGTCGGATCTCATTATAGCCGTTGTATACCTGTAAGGGTCTTCTTAGAGTAGAAGTGGAATAATAACGTAACATCAATAATAATAAACTAGACTAATAATCAACTTCAATAATAACATAACTTCAAATAATCTTTAAACTTATTGTCAGAATAATCCTATGTTATTTTAATATTAATTTATATGAAGACTATTCTTTTCCCACCCTCTACTTAATCGGCTTATTGAAAGATTGAATTGTGTGTTTTTTGTTGCAGTTCACTATTAATCACTTCAATATATGAACTCAGCACCTACCTGTATTTAATTGCTACTGTGCCACCCATAGCTTAGGACATACTGCTCTCAACATGGAGATTCTAAAATGCAGACTAGCCACACTCGTGGAGAAATCCCACGCAGCCTGAAGACGCTGTGTACAAGACTAGAAGTCTGTGCCACAGATATTCAGTTCATGGCTCGGAGTCACTCACAAGCGACCTGACTCCAAGAATCTGAGAAGCCTTAAACTGAATGCTGAGTACAGTGTGTGAATGATCAGCGAGTACGAACTGTGAGGTGCAGTGGGGTAAGCGCAGCAGCATGTAGGCAGAGGAAGAAGCAGGGCAGGTTAGGAAGAGGGGTCAGCAGAGCGCGGCCTCAGCACGTGCCTGATACTTGATGGTACGTGGTATTAAAAGCAAGATCAGTACGGAAATACATTCAGCTTCCATAACAGGATAAGTAAACAAATAATTGCTTTCTATTTATTTGAGGGGGATAGCATAACAGGATTTTAGAGACGGAGTCACCATGAAGATTTTAGAATATTCTGAATAGCTTAAAGTGAAGAATGAAGCCAGAGAAATCAGTAAATGAAGACTCATTTTAAAGCCTATAATAATAATTTGGATAATATATGGTGAAATATCCAAATAAACTTCTCAACATGTGTTTCTTTTAGATACGCCTGTAAAGAACTTTCTACCAGAAAATTATTCTGGGCTAAATATTGTTTGTCAGCCAATATTTTTGTTACAGCTGCAAATACACCCACCTTATCATTCAGTTCAAATGTCTGCATAGGGATCTAATTGCATTGTGCAATTGTTCCATGTTTCAAATATTCATTTTCATTAAGGAAACTTTAAATTTTACTGCAAAAAGTAGGTTTGAATACTTACCTAGGCAAACAGTAACTTTCAAATGTTTTCCAAAAAGCAAACAAGTGACAATGACCACACTGCACCTGTGTGTGGTACACTTGCACTTGTGCTACACAGACACACAGAATATTCATATGAATATACATTTATATGTCCCAATATATGGTATATATTTAAGTTATTTGCATTTTACTCAAACTTTAGATGGGAAATTATTGGTAAAGTGTGCTTTTATTTGTTCAATCTTTGGAGAGATTTTTCAAAACCAAAATGCAAATATGACTTGCTTACTTACCTATATTTCCTTAAAATTCATAATTCTGAAAATGTTATTTTAGCATTTGAAACAACCAATCCCTTATAAAATGGCTTTAAATGAAGCCACAACCAAAATATCACCTGCATTTATTTTAATATTATGTTTTTCTAAAGTGTTTAATGAAAAGCATCATTTTAAATACCTGCACAAAGTCAGCTGTGAATATGTCAATTGGACTTTATAAAAATGATGTAGTAAAATCTTAGAAGGCTCATATTTTTATATTGGCAAATCAGAACTCAGATAACTTTACAGAAACCAGAATTCTTTCCTCTGTGTCACCAAAACCATACACACATACAAATGAGCTCGTGTTTTAAGTAAGGGAAAATGAATGCAGACGACAGATCTTCTATCCTTACCTTTTGCTTTATTTCTCCCCCTCATTCATTCTTAACCATCTCCCTGTCTTCTCTTCTCAGTCTGTCTTTACTTTGTGTCTCTCCATGTTTTTCCCTCCTATTTTTCTACTTTCTTGTTTCTGTTTTTTCTCTGGGCATCCCCAAGGCCCACACCACTCTGGGATCTTCATTGTCTCTTTTCCTGTAGCAATCTGCTTAATATGCTTGCTCTCATGCTGTTTAGTATTTCTTTCTCAGTTCTTGTCTTTCTTCACTTGGGCCTTTCTTTACTAGAATAAATTTTTTAGCTCCTGTGTTATTCCTTTGTTACCTTCTTTGGTGCTTTTTGTCAAAAAATTATCTATCTATCTATCTATCTATCTATCTATCTATCTATCTATCTATCATCTATCTATCTATCTATCTATCATCTATCTATCTATCTATCTATCTATCTATCTATCTATCTATCTATCTATCTATCTTTTTCTTACTCTGATCCTTTCCCAGTTTCCCCTATTTTAACTTTTTAATTTGCTCTTCGATTCCAGTGATGTGTCTAACCTATTGCAACCCAATTCTTGATTTTCCCCATTTTTCTTATGCATATCTTCTCCTAAGTCATAGTGACAAGAAAATAATAAAGTAATGTCAAGTGTCATTTCACTGAAAAGAGAATGGGAGCATTCACTTTTCATCATATTGATTTTATTTGATAAGGCAGTGGATGTATTAGAAGTATTCTCTTTTGTTTTTTCAAAGATTTACAATTTTCTTAGTTTTAGATTTTAATGTGTGCTGTGTGTTGGTCTTTCTGTAGCTATCTTTAAAACCTTAACTCTTTAATAAGAAGACAGAAATAACGTTAGTGACAAAGTTCAGAAACTGCATTCTTTGATGGAATTGATTTACAGATTTTTGCTTTTGTCTGTGTAATTCCAAGAAACCTTAACCCAAGCCACATGTTTCGTGCATGCATGCTGGGGCACTTTCTCAGTTACTGGTGGGTGCACTGAATTTCCCAGGATGGACAAGGGGGAGCACAATGATGATCTCCCTCATCAAAGCTTATTAGGCTCATGCAGCATATGATGCTACTTTTTGCCTGTCAGAAAAGTATTACCAAGGCAACTGTTACTAATGAAAAAGGTACAATGCCTTTGCTCCTGAAAATCAGAATGGTACATTAATCCTAGCTTCGTTAGCAAGTCAGGCATTTTGTCCTCTGTGATATGAAAATGCATAGCAAAATGTTTTCCAATGAATAATCATATATACAGGATAACGTGACTGAACATAATCAAATGCTGCGCAAACATTTGCGAAATAATAGATTCTAATTCTGTAGTATTCTGGCAGAAATACTTTCTAGTCTTTTGGGCTGATTTTAGTGATGGAAAACGGTGGGGTCCTTTTCCTAGGCTACACTGTGTCAAAAAGCTCCAGTTTTCCATTTCAATCCACACTGCTTGAGCTATATCTTGTTTTTATGTTCAAGTAATTTATTTTTAACTAAGAATTAATAAAGTAAATAAACAGTTGCATAAATCAATAGCTGTTGGCATATGCAAGAATAGAGAGGAGATTTCTTCTCCCTACTCCCAAAAAGAAATCCACGTGAGACAGAATTTGAATTTTGGATTTCTACTTTAAAAATTTTAAAATTTCATAGGGTACATTGAAACTAGTGCAATGTTCTCAGTAAGACTAAAAGATGCATAGAAATCATTAAAATCTTAGACCTATAGCTATCCTATCTATCAGCTTGTACCTGTTTAACTACCTGTACATTCACTTAATATATGAGACTGAAAACAGTCTATTTTGACATTACAATATGCAGACACCTGTACATTTAAAAAAGGCTATGGATGATGGATACTGAGTAATATTTAAAACAAATGATATATCCTGAAAAATGTAACAGTTTAAAAGTAAAATTATTCCAAGTAATCAGTCATGAAACTGCAAAAATGAAACAAACCAGAGTAATATATCCTTGAAGGTCCTTCTGTCTTGTACTATAGTAATTATTGATTGATACAAAAATACATTAAAGGGATTATTTTTTGGAAATTTTATGTTTGTAATTATCTTGGAAAGATTTTTTTCTTTTAGTACCGGGGGTTGAACTCAGGATCCTGTGCTTGCCAGGGAAATGCTTATTCTCCTGAGCTATCTCCCTGGCCCCTTATCTTGTAAAGATTTAAAACCAAAGTAAAAAATAGAAAGATAGATCTATTTTAAAATAATTGAACACATTTTTTATTTTCAGGACAGTATGTTGAAAATATATATCACCACTGAGATATTAAGAATTTTCTCTTATTTAATTCCTTCACATGCACACTACAGGTGTTGTCCTGAGATAAGCTCAGGTGATTGATAATCAAGCTGAATTAGCCACATTTCTTAGACAATCTGACTTAACCTTGAAGGAATAACTGGCATGCAAAATTAAAATGAAACAGAAATATTTGAAAGACATTTGCTTCAGAATAAAGCACTAGGACTTCATGAGAGCTTCTCTTAAAAATGTCCAAATAAGCAATAATGAGATTTCAAACATCTAGTTCTGACACCATAATAGAGTGCTTTCTACATTTCATGGCAATATTTACAAGACATTGTCTTGATATTAATAAAAGCTATACTTTTTGATATTGTATAGAGTAACCTCAGAATAACTGCATCTCTGAGGACCTAATATTTGCTAATTGATGCTATGAAATGAATTTTGAGTAAAAGATGCATTATAAGAGAAAGATATTAGGATGCAGAAAGAAAGGAAGGAGAAGAGAATTGAAATGAAAAAGATCAAAATGCAACTGTATAGGCATACTAACTCTCCAGAATGTATGTATTCTATATGTATCATAACATATACTCATACAAAGATTTTCAAAATTAAAAAATGTACTTATTATTCTACCAAAGTGTATGTTCTAAGAAGCTGAAGCTCTATCTCAGTAGCACAGCACCAGTCTGGCAAGTAGAAGGTTCTGAGTTCAGTTCTTGACACAAAAAAGAGTGTGCTCTAAACAAATTGGTATTATTTTCAAGTGCTGTGTAATGATATTAAAATTTTCCAGTTTGTAGGAAAAAGGCAGCTTATAGCTTTGAAAGTGAAGTTTTACCTAATGGCATCATCTCATTCCCCAGTAAAAGTAACGAATATGCCTTCCTAGATGAGGCCAGTGGTTCTTGGTTGGTAAAAACACAGTTACACACTTAAAGATTTTCACCATTCTATATACATCTAAATTTTCTTAATCTTTTTATTTTCACACTGCTTTACATTTAGCTACCTAAGTAACCTTTGATGGTGATTGAGTGATGCATTTCATTATTGAACAGCAATTATTTCATTACCATAATTTGGAATAAAAGGTATTGAAGAGTCACCAAAATGCAACACTAAACGCATGAATGTTCTTTCTGATAAACTGTGAAAATCAACCTCCTAATGTTTGTACTTCAAAAACACTGCCTACTCAGTGTTATTTTCCAGAACCAAAAGAAACTGCAAGTTTATCTCACACTGAATTGAGGTGAAGAGAGGGAGTATTTACAAATGAAGATTTTTATCTTATCAAAAAAAATGAAGATAGAGACACACAACTTCAGAAAGACGCACAAGCAGCACCTCAGTGGCCCGCGGTGAGCAGATAGTAACGATGCAGGCCAATGTGTCTATTGGCTTTATGGTTCTAAAGATTGACACAGTTGTCCCATCCTGATTGGTTATCAGCACAGGGAATATTTTTGTATCCATCCTTGTGTCACACTTCTGTGTGTCATAATTCGACTCGAAATGCATTTTTCAAGAAATCAAAGTAATTTTACAGTGAAACAAAATTTCGCAGGGCGGGCCAGATAGCTCAGCCCTGCCCCCAGGGCACACTGAGACTGGACTCAACTGGCCATGGTGGCGCACACCTGCAATCCTAGTGCTCCAGAGGCTGAAGCAGGAGGATCACTGGGAGTCTGATCCGGGTGGTGAGACCCTGTAGACCCTGTACTAAATACAGAAAATAAAATGAATACAATAAATAAAATGAAAAAAAAATAATTTCTCACTCTTCATTTAATTACTGAAGATGGAAAATCTTATGATCATAAAAAATATTAATTTGTATTGGAACAGGGAAGTGCCTTTCCTTTTCTGAAAGGTAAAAAGAGAAAGCTTTATTTTTAAATATACTTCAAGAAATATAGTTTTCTTTGGCATATGGTGTAGTTATGAACAAAAGAAGGATTGAAGGTAAGATCTGATGAGTGACCTGTGCCTCTGTTCTGTTTCTGCAAATGAATTCTAAGCATGTCTCTTACTTTGGTTCTAGTTAGATTTTCTACTTTTTTTTTCTTTTTTATGTGGTACCAGAGATTGAACTCAGGACCCTGCACATTCCTGACAACCAACCAGGGATAGGAAAAGTACGATACTGTACCATCTCCCTGGGCCAGATTTTCTCCTCTTAAGAAAGATTATTTTATTTACATCTTAATTCATCTACTGATTTTCTGTATTCAAATGAAGAGTTAGCAATATCACAGAAACTATATATTCTGAACCATGAACACATAGTAATGCAAGAAAAAAATCTATGGAGCTACATTACCTTGAAAGAAAACTTTTGCAAATTGTTTGACTTTTTAAAAGAAAGAGTCTCGATCACACATTTACATTAGCTCTGAGTGAGATATATATTCAACATACGTCTTACCACTTACCTCTGAAATTATATTAAATTTACTTTTTAAAAGCGTGTTTTATTGAAAAAGGATCCATATTTTAAGACCATGCTGCTAATACATCTTTTTGCCTACAGTTTATAAAAGCTGCAGAAAATGTTCTGGAATGATAAAAGGAAAAAAAAAGATGTAATTGAACATCTGGAAAATTTAATGTTTGAAGATTTTATATATTCGAGAAGACTGAGAAACAAAGGGTTGGAGATAGTTATAATAAGAGACACTCCTGGCTTTAACATTGTGCTGGGTAAAAGACAGACTGTATTCAGTAACTCATTCCACAGTGAACATCACGCACCCCCTCCATCGCACCCTAACTTTAACAAAGCATTGTTCCTGCTGTCGGTTGGTGAGTGGAAATGGCTCTGATTCACTTCCTTGGCTTTGATGTCGCCAGTAGCAATTTATCTCAGTGTGCTAAATGTGAGGGCGAACCATTAAAAAAGATGCACAACAGAGAGAGGTTTGGTTTCCTAAGTTCAGTATTTTTCCATTTCTTTTTTTTTCCTTCAGTCTGTATTTTTTTTTAAAGGGGAGAGAAATGAAAGAAACACAAAATGAGAATTTAAAATGATAAAAATTCAGTGGAACTTGCATCGTCTCCTTTTCCTGCTTTAGCCTTTGTCCTTGTAATACAAATGTCATGGAAATAAGAAAAAAACATCGCAGGCATCAGGGTTGAATGATAGCTCATTCACATGACAATAACTGAACTGAAGACAGAACCTTTCTCAGAAAGTAGCTATTCTTGGGGCAAGGATTATAATCACAAATTGAAATGCTGCAAAATTAACCAATTCTGGGTTCTTCATACAGAAATCTTATGCCTCACCTCTGATGCAGTATTAAGTATTATATTAGTGCAATAGGGAAAAGAGCTTGCTTTTTATCCAAATGAAACTTGTTTGGCAGGATTCTTACAAGATCATTTGAGAAAATCACTATATCCACCAGTAGATGTCACCCTAATCAACAAAAATACCCCAGGGGCTTGGCGAACTCAGAAAGATATAACCCCGCAGAACACAATGAAAATAAAACAGAGACTTCATCAACAATAAATATTGTATGAAAAACAGCCCTAGAGAGTTTGGTTTTTAATTTTTCTTCAAACAAACCCTGAACGTGTTCTTTGCATTATACCATTGCGAATGGACTGTCTAATAAAGTCTGGGAGAACACGGCTGCAGACCATGACATGCCTAGGACCTGTAGCTACTGGATTTTACTTCCCCAGTTAGGGCCTAATGCTATGTTGGTGAGTCACTGCGGTTGCTTGCCCAGACTTTGGCTTACTCTGTAGTCGGCACTTAAATATGAAGTAGGTAGCTGTAGGGTGGTGGGCTCTGCTTCTGTCACTATAGGAAATGTAGGTGGCAGTACGGGTAGGGGTGCCAGTTGCCCACATTTTACTGTACTTCTTACACCGAGAGACAGGAATTGGTTGTTTCAATTTTTCTTCTTCTGCCTATCTCCAGGGGTTATTATGTCTGCACATCTGCACACACACATGTTCTGACACTAGTCCCATTAGGCAGTTTTCACAAACCGTTTATAAAACATCAGCCTCTTGTGAGCAACTTCCCCTTGAAATTTAAATGCCACCAAAAACCACATTTCTTTTCACCCAAGAATTTCATGCAGGCTCATTGGTGCACTCACGGCTCTACATTAGTTTGCCGTGCAACTTAATCTACATTGGATTAAGTTGCATAGTTTCAGAGAAGAATTCAAATGAGAAAAGTGCTTGAGGTCACGCTGAGGCCCTCGGCCAGGATCATACAATCCCATGCATGCATTTTTCAGGCCTCCTCAAATGATTTCTTTCTTATGAAATTGAGAGAATGAAGAGAAGAGTACCTTCAAGCTAAGTGCATTTTTAAATCTCCATTTTTGTATCTTTTCTATGAATGTTAGAGAATGGGTGTACTTACTCTAGCTAGCAAGATCTAATTACCTGAAGGCCAGCGTATACTCCTAAGTCCTGTTAACTAGGCTGGCTTAATTCCTGCATAGGATGGCAGTGCCACATGTAACCCTCTCTTGTAGGAGACTTTTAACATTGACTGAAATTCAGATAACCTGAGGTGATATGTTTAGCTTGCCCTGAAACTTGTCCTAAGAGTGTTCTGGTTTTTTCTGTGTCCCTTGAAGTGCTGGTAAAGGTGACAGCTTCACAGATCTCTTTTGTTCCACTCTAAAAAAATCAGTCAGACTTCCATTAGTCCTCATGGCTCTTTTGAACACCAGGCTTTTATTTCACACTTAAAAGAAAATCTGTCAAGTATTTTGGTCACCAAATATATCCTACCTACAAATGTCAGATGGTGATGATTAGATCCTATGTACAAGACATCCATTTAAAAAATCCAATCTTCTGTCACTCTAATTCTATGCCTTTAAAATAATGACCATTATTTTCAATACTTATGATATTTTGTGCACCGCTTGTACTGAAGTATCAGAAAAGGTTGGATAGGAATGGTATACAATACCAAACGTCCTGTATAGGAATAAAAAAAGCAAAGAAAGATACACATAAGCTAATGTGTTATTTTCTTAAAAAGTACAGGAGAAAAATATAAGAAAGTAGGTGCACTTATTTTAGTCCTGATGCAAAATGATATATTATTAATAATTATTCTCAACTGAATATGGAATTTAGTATAAATTATACACAAAACCAATATACAATATACAGCTAGACACCACATTGTGCCTTTAAATGTCTCCCCTTAACACTTTCACTTGTCTCTTTGCCTCATAAGATAGTCTGATCTTCTTTTCTGGAATTCTTTCAATTAGTTTTGGATCTGTCACCCTAAGGTCTCGGAAACTGCTTATTCTAAGAGATTTCAATATTTACTCTGATGGGATTTTTTGATTCTCAACACATAGGAATTCTTAGAAGTTTTAAATTTATTTTGTATCCTTTAGTCCATATAAATCGCACAATCAAGATTTCTTGCAGTTTAATTTGCTTTCAGTGGGGGATTTAAATGATATTATCCTGAAGCTTTAGTCAACCACTTCCAGTCCCTAATCCTTGGCCTTCCTCCCTAGCAAAGGCTGCTTTCAGTATTCTTGCTTTAGTTTAGCCCTTGTGGTTAATCTCTGACTTCTGCTAAATTGCCATCATGTTTAGAATCTGCAATTGTAACTCTTCCTTAAAAAAATAAAATCCTGCTCACAAAGGACAATATGGCCAACTTATATCACTTTTTTTTTTTAATTTAACTAACAGAAATGGAAGAAAGTAACTGCTGATCAGTCCTTGGAATATCTTAACTGCCATCAGATCTAGAATGAATTTCAGTCAGGATTTTTGTCCTTTCATAGCACATAAATTGCACTTCTTAGAGTTAGAAATGCTGTGGCTGTCTTGCTGATGCTTTTCGGTTCTTTATAGAATTGCTGCTCCTGTGCCTGTTGGCTGGGCAGCTGCTGCCTTCCAAGGGTAAATTTATTAAAATTCATTTCTACCCTACAAAGGTCTATTTGGCATTGTTTGTTAGTTTTGTTTCTTACTTAATTCCAGTTTCTTTTAGATAGGACTTGTCATCAGATTATGTCCCTGGCATAATAGGGTCCCTGAAGGCTTAGATCTGAATCCTATTGAGATTTGTACATCACCATGCACACAGCTGTGGAAGACACACTCTGCACCACCACATCCACATAGATGACACGCAGATAAGTTGCTCTGCTTCAAGAAATCTTATACAAGTTCTTTACAGTGGATCTGTTTATTTGGCTGACTGACTTACTGTGGGGAAATTGCCAAAATTTTCAAAATTGAATCCAGATAAGACAGAATTCCTTGTGATTGGATCTTATCCCTAGGCCGATCAACACTCTTCCGTCATGTTGAAAGTTGGCAACTCACTCATAGGGCCAGTCTCTAAGGGGAAAACCTTGGTTTTATGCTTGACTCTACTCTTTCACTTATGAACGGTATAAATATAAATATTAACCTGTCATATTTTCCTTTGAGAAATATAGCTGTAGTAAAGTAAATCGTATCTACTCAAGGTCTGGAAGTGTTACTTTCTGATTATTTTTATATATATACTACTGAAATTCCCCATTAATTGGATGGATTATGCAAGTCCTTTCTAAATATATACATTTCAATGTTAATTTCAAGGAAGCTAAAAATATATTACCTCCTGCAAATGACACATTGAACCTGATTCATTCCTTGAACATGCTTGGGAGAGCAATGGATTTAGAGACACTTCAGTGACAACGTTGTTATCCTGTCCAGTTGCCAGGATAACTGGGCAGTATAAGGAAGGGTGGCTTTGGAGAGTCCATTGCAGTGGAAACACTAAATTTGACTGAATTATGATGCAAAGAATTTTGAGAATTTCAGTAAGAATATTCACCTGACAGTGGATGAGAAGACAGATTATTTCTTATGTTACAACCACACATCCTCATATATCTCTGGAACTGAAATAACTCTTGAACGCCAGCGAGCACACTGACAGGCAGCGAAGATACATGTGACTGGTGATTGTCTCTGGTTCTCATCGGAAGCTCATTTCACTGTAAAGAAAAGTGCATGAAACAAGTTTCTGTTAAAGTTGTATTCAGTGATGTATTTGGTTAGAGAGTAGAACTGCATAAATTCTGCCCTGATTATGGATTTCCATCCCAAGGAGTATATGCACAGGCAGCAAAAGTAAGGCAAAGCATCACTTTATTGCCATATGAGCTGTTAACTATTAGATCCTCAAGCATCCTTTGAGTGGATTAGAGTATACTTAGTAAAGTAGTTTTCTAAACTCATGAAAGTCAAGTCTAGAAAAATGGCAAATTAAAAGATACCTCAGATAGGCCATATTTCCTTTCACATCCATTCAAAAGTTAATTAATTATACTGATTTTCTTGTGAACTGTAAAATATATAAATTTATGATCCAGATTTCCCTTACATGTATAAATTTATGATCCAGATTTCCCTTACATGAAGTGACATGATCAAAACAGAGGATGGTTTATAATTGGAAAAGATTGGAAACAATTGAAGAGTACATCAGTGATTTGCTAGTTATCTAATAGTATACCCATTAAGTTGAATTCTATATCATTATAAAATATATAAGAATGTTTTTATCTACTAAAATGAAAAATTTTCCATGAAATATTAAGTAAGGAAACAAATAATGAGTGTGGATACATTTAGCTTTTGTTTTCAAAACCTGGCATATTTATATACATTTACTATACTGATATAAGAAAATAGTGGAAGACCACACCACAATCCTGATTTAAATGGCTATTTTGGAGGCAATGGGAGAAAGAGGATGATACAAAAAAAAGGTTCCAGAAATGTATACCTAGAGAAGGAATTTATAAGGTAGTATGATTCTTATGAAACTTAGCACTTGTAATTAAACTTATGATCTATATATTACTTAGTTGTATGATTTGATGAAAATAATGTATTTCCTTTGTCTTTAGTTTTATAAAATGGAATTAAGAGTATTTTACATTATTTGTTTGAAGGTGAAACTATAGAAAGTAGGTTTTTATGGAGGCAGTTTATTTTGGATATCATTGAGGTCAAAGAATCAATGTAAGAAATAGTTACTGGGAGAAATCTTTTTAAAAAATCTAGAACAATTTCTAGTTTTGCATATCTATTTCACTGGGAGTCACGGGCTGATTCCTGCCACTTACCCAAAATGCACCTAATTATATTGCCTAAAATACAAAGTATTCTATGAATGATAATTGTATAGATCCCATGACCCAGTCGTCCAGCCTCTAGCTTTTTCTCTTTAATTGAGGCTGGAGATAAAGGTGAAAGAGACCCAGTATATTAGGTACCTATTTCCACAACACAAATTCCCAGACATATGGTAATTTACAAGAGCATGCCTCTTCATGCCATGATTTTTATGATTCAGGTACACGGACACAACTGAACTAGCTGCCTCTCATTTAAGATCTCTGACCAGGGGGTATCCAGGGCAGCAGTCTCACCTGGAGCAAAGGCTTCAAAGGAAGACTTCACAGGGAAATTTGCTTCCAAACTGACTCATGGGGTTCTTGCAAGGATGCCGCATTTCTCAGGTTGATACACTGGTCCTCAGGCCTCACTAGGTGTGGGCTGATAGCCTTATTTCCTTACTATGTAAGTTTCTCCCAATGTGTCTGACATCATGGCAGAGGTGATATCCAATCACTCTCTGATGTGCTCTGTTCATTTGAAAAAACAATCACTTGATTCAGTTTTTACTCAAGATGAGGAGACCAAATCGTGTCAGAATCACAATGTAGAATAACTGGAGTCATCTAAGAGACTTCCCTCAATGCCAGTCATGACTAAGGCACAGGCTTTGCGTGGAGTACCTGTTGGCGTAAATCAAATATAATGGTGCATCTTTAGAAAGGGCTAAATTTATTTTCCTTTTAGGTGTTTTTTCCTCATACAATTTTTTTATTCTTCAAAAAATTTATTTTTATGAGTACATGTTTAGAGTACTAAAAACCTAAATTTCTTGAAAATGCATTCGCTTTTGTGCTTTTTACAATTATTCCTTCAGATTGTCTCATTTGTATAAATCTGGTGAAAAGTCTAGGATTTTAAGGGTTGTCTGGAAGAAAGTGACTCAGTGTGGACAGGAAAATTAGAAGGCTTGCTTATTTTTATCCTGGATATGTCCTGTACTCATTGTTAACTTCAGCTTAGAGAGTTCTTAAATAGCTTTACCTCTCTCATTTATAAAAGGGAAAAATCTTAGCTTATAAAATAACTTAGCAATAGCTAACCACTTTTTTAATAAGAAATATATTTCAGAATATTGCTTTGAAATCACCCAAGTGGTCTTAATGCTGGCAGTTTTAAACAATAAAAATCACAAAGGCCACATTTGCACTTGGGATTCACATATGTATTTTAAAATACTTAATAACATAAAACTGTGATTTCCATTTCTTGATTTCCATATTATGACAGTGAATTTGGACAATCCTATTGCAGCAATTCCTGTATAAATAGAAAAGCAATAATAGAACAAATGAACAAAATTAACCTGAGACGAGAACCGGCTTTTTAAACCCAGTCGCCTCAGATGCTGCCACTAGTTGTAAGTATGAACCTTGTAGAGAGCTGGTGACAGTTATCTCAACTTGGAAATGCAGTGCCAACATTTCTTGAAATGAAAACAGATCCTGCAAGCCATATTTTGGCATTACAAAGTTAAAATTAGATCCCACTTCAAACAGGTTGCTTTAATTAGGAAGCATCCCAAACAAAAGACCTCACATCCCAGCGAACACTGAACTATTATGCTAATTGAACTGGCCACCGTATAAATCATGGGTGGATCTGACGAAAGTAGCTGTTATTTTGGCCTGAGTTTCCAACCACATTAGTTTTGCTAAATAGCATTTTCTTCAAGACAGCAGTCTGATAGGCTTTGAGTGTTACTGATTCTATTAAAGACTGCTATTTTCACTCTTTTTTCATATTTAATGAAAAAAATCCCTTAACCACTCTCTCTCTTTAAATTATAAAGTTCCAAAACCACACTGAAATACTTGAATAACCACCTCACGGCAATTAGGATTTCCTGAATGACCACCCTGTTCCTTTTAATTTTCCCAATCTAAAATTCTAATATATACAAATCATAAGATATTATGTTCTAAGAAATATGTAATTTGCAGTTAGTTTGGTTAATTTACTTGGAAATTGATAGTATATATATATATATATATATATATATATATATATATATCATTGGAAGCTCTAAAGTTTTGCCATTGATGATATATATGCTAGGGGACAATGGGCTTAAATCTAACGATTTCTATTAAAGATAAGTACTATGGATTTTTCTTCCCACTCTGTTTTCCTCTTCTTTTTTCTGTTTACCAAATGTGAAAATGTGACCAGAAGAACATGTTCATATACTTGTATACATGTGTATGTTTGTGTGTATGTGTGTCAGTAAGGCACACTGAAGGGAGAACAGAGAGAGAGACAGAGACAGAGACAGAATAAATTCACCAGTGTCATAAACAACCCAGAGGAGAGAATTTAGCCAGTTCTATTTAGCCAGAAATTTTTAGGTTTTCCATTTCATAAGTATGCTTCTCAGTAATATTTGTGCAACTTTCCCCACATTCCTCTTTTTTACTCTATTTAAGTTTTTCCTGGTTTTCTAAATGTTCTATGGTTTTCCTTCACTCTCAACTGGTTCCAAGACAAGGTCACATGAAAGAGGACCATTAGCTCATGGCAAGGCAGACAGGAAGCAGGGAGCAACTAAAGAGGAAGGAGCAGCTGGATGTCACAAGGTCGTGGGCTCAGTGATCAATCTCGTTTGCTATAAGCTCACCAGGGGATGGATGCACTGATGAACATCGTGCTCACCTGATGCAGTCACCACCCAGATCTCCACTGATGAGCACAGGAGGCTTGGGGGCAAGCAACTGGATTTAATCCATAACAGACCCCATAGCTGAGAATACCCTGGAAAGAATACATTTGTGGAAAAACAGTGCACTGTGATGTTAACTCTCTTGAAATTTTAAGATAAATGGTTGACAAGGTTGATACGTGTGTGAGTGTGTCACTGTGTCACTCTTGGAATCTACTACTTGTTCATTTAACTTCTGTTTTAAATGTGAGTTAAATACAGTGAACAGAAAAGGTGGGAATTTCATATTATGGTGAATATGCTTGCACATTCTTGCCAAAAGCTCTTTACTCTGTTGTCCATAAAGCTCAAGTAACTCAAATGTTAGCCCCTTAGCCTGCCTCTCTCTCTTTTTTTCCTCCATGGTGGGATGGATACTTAGCTTGATTTGCCTAATCACCCAGGAAGCTGTTCCCTAGCTTCCTATTGCTATGAAGAGAGACCTGAGGTAATCAATTTAGCCTTAGGGAAGGCTGATTTTGGACTCATGGCTTCAGGCCAGTTTTGCCCTATTGCTTTGGCCTGTGGTCACAAAGCACAGAATGAAGGGAGGTGGTGGGAGAAGGGCAGGTTCTCCTCCCACTGTCTGGTAAGCAGCACCAGAGAAAACCAGGACAGGTCCACTACTCACTTCTGTGAAGGTCATTTCCTGGAGGCCCCCAATGACTTGACTTTGTCCTACTAGGCCCCACATCCTTAGCTTCCACCATCTTTCTAAATTCACTGGGATGCAGAGCAAACCATACTGAAGCCACGGTGAGAATTCTAGAGTCTGGACGGATGTAAAAGGAATTCTGTGCTCTCTGAAGGCAATGTGTAAGTATGAAAGAAAACCAGCCCATGTGTTTTGTATTAAAATAAAATTCCATATACAGTAAGTCTTGAAAAACCGAGAGTGGGATTCAGAATTTTAAAAGATCATGTTATTTTTCAAAATGTTAACACTATCTGAGTATGGCACAGTTAGTATATTTTACTAACTTGAGCACTGTCATGGATTTTTTATAATGCCTTGTTTCCTTCCAAATAGACATCATTTTTCATTGAAGCATCAATTATTTATTGCTTTTTAATTAGATTTTTAAAATATTTTGGATAGATACCTGAAATTCTTACAGGGTGTCTCACAAACTTGGGTTTGATCCACCTAACAACGAGTATTGTTTTTAAAAACAGACAGTATCATTGTTTAGGATCCACTGGGTTAATTTTCACAGCAGACTCTAACACACATTTTCAATAATATCAAATTCCTACTTGTAGTGAATGTCTTGGTAAGAACTGTTATACTTATTTTATAGTATGCATTTTCCTATTTTACAAAAATTCACAAGTCCTCCGTGATTACTTTCCACAATTAAATCAAGTTGCTTCTTGTGCCCCTGCCCCACCCCGTAGAGAACACATAGCTGTGCCTCTGAAAAGATGCCGGATGGCTGGTGTTCATGGGTTGGAGCACTCTAAGAATCTCTCAGAATATTCTGCTGCAGTCACCTTTTACCAACACCAAATGGGTTTTTTTCCCCCTAGTTCTGTAATATGTAGCAAATTTCTCATGAGGCTTTTGCAGATTGTCTGTGGCTTCTTCATCTGGGGCTAAAATGTTTGTTGGCCTTGCAATTTGCACTGATTGCTTAAGAAAAGAATGGTTTGTTTTGCAAGGGCTGCTTTTAGTTTAGTGGGTTCTGTGCATAGTTAGCTACAATGCTTTCATTTTGTGGGCATGGTTCAAATTGTGTTTTTTGGAGGCATTTATTGCATTCTTACAAATTACACATATTGCAGAAAGGCTCTTTTACCCATACATGGAGATAAGACACACTCGGTATTTAATCAAGTAAAAAACTTGGTGAAATAGGTTCATATTCACTCTGTCAAATAAAGAAATATGATGGAATCAAGAAGAAATGAAGAAATAGTTTTTGAGAATCTGTATTCCAAGTATTAGGATATTCTCATATTTTAAATTAGTTTCATTGTATTTAATGTTTTGATATCCTTAACACTTTCAAGAAGAAAATCAATATTTTTGACTTGTGCTGTGATAAATTAAAAACTATGTATATGGTATGTATTATACGATACTTAGGTGAATTGGGTAGGATTTTCATTTAGGGTTAAGTACAGTTTGTTAAAAGGTACAATTTTGCATCTCTTGTATTAAGAAAACTAAGCTTCCAGTATTTAAATATGTTGATAAAGTGTATGTGAGTGGAATTTAATCAGGTCCCAGTGATTTCAAATCATCTATTAACTTTACTCTGTTCTATGAACTTCCCCAAAGCAATTATTCCAAGAATGTATGTTGTCAGTTTGAGAACTTCTCATTATTCCTTATTTTTACAAGCTGTTTCCTAAATATTTTCTGCATAAAACTCCAAAAATTATACAATAAATTCAGGTTATAAAAATTATTTCAACATCCAAAATGTCTAAGTTGATAACAGTGACCAGTGTTGGATAGTTGTATAATGGATTCTTTCTGAGAGAGAGAAAAAGATGAAGAAATTTCAAGGAAGATTAGAAGGGTGGGCAAAGAGGGAGGAAAAAAAGTTTAAACCAACACTTCAACATTTGGACAATTGCTTTTTCATTTAAATATATGAGCTGTGATAAAATAAAACATTATTCTCTTATAATTATCTATAGGGGCTAATGCCCCAAATCACCTTCATCCATCTTTGTTGACAGGGCCATAGCAATGTCTTCTACACTTTTCTACTAAGTTGTTTTATCATTATGTGTTTGTCCAATTACCTTCTGCAAAATTTTCCTATCTATTCTTTCCCAACTATACTTACTATTATCTTGAGAGCAAAGATTGTGTTTTTTTTTTTTTTTTTTTTCTTTTTGCACATTCACATTTCTTTTCTCACATTTAGGGACATAGCTCTATTCTTAGCACATATAATATGTAACAGAACTCACACAAAGTTATTGCTTGAATGGACATATTTAAATTCAGTACCCTAGGGCTGGGGAAATAGCTTAGCAGCATGAGTGCCTGTCTGCAAGTGCAAGGTTCTGAGTTTGATCCCCAATAACAGGGGGAAAAAAAGGTTAAATCTTCTAAATTCAGTACTCTAGATTGGGCGTGGTGGCACACGCCTGTAATCCCAGCTCTGTCAACAGGGTGATCGCTGTGAGTCTGATCTAGTAATGAGACCCTGAACACCCTGTAGACCCTTCCTTAAAAGACAAAAACAAATAAATAATAAATAAATAAACTCAGTACTCTAATGTTAGTTTCAGATGTTGCACTAGCCCTTCACTGACGTTTAATGTTTCTTGTAAAGGTGCTTTCCAGCTTCTGATAAATTTATCATTGTTACCAGTCTCACACTTCCAGAGATCTTTATTATCACCTTCCTCTAGTCTTAGCACCCCTTCTCTCCATACTGCTTCATCTCCCCAAACCAGAGAAGCACAAGGACTCTTCTCTAAAATGGACTGATGGTGGACTTGGAGCAGAATTGTGGGACATAACATGTGGAAATTAGACCTTAAATATCCATCACTAGAAATCTAAATAAGGACCGGCAAGGCTTCTCTGCCTCCTGTGGGATGTTCTTGCTTTCCTGGCTTCTTTGTCTGCTGCCTCCTCCCATCTGTCTCTCCCAGAGAGCTCATCCACTATTTCTATTCTCTTTTGCCAGCCCTGGTCTCCCATCCCTCCTTCTCAGGGATGAAGAACTGTACTCATTAAACTGCTCATAAAAGTAACTAGGGTTTTTTTTTTCCTCTTGTCTAAATCTGTTCAATTAGACTCTACATGGAAAATGTTTACTTTTCAAACTGCATGGGCCAGTCTAAGGTTTTTTTTTTTTTTAATTCTTTTATTTTTTGTTCTTGCCTAAAAGGAGGACGTGTTCTATCTCCATACATAATGCAGATTTTCTCTTTTGTGAACTTTTAGCAACTCAACAGTTTTTATACTAGTATTTCTTTATTTTGCATGTGTACATCAAACATTTCAGGGAAAAATACAAGGGACTCTTGCTTTTGCTGTTCCACACAGCTTAATTTTACCATACTTTTAGAAAAAGTCAAAAGGTATGTCTTTTTAATTTATGTACTATTTATTCAGTACTTACTGTACTCTATGCTAACACAGTAGAATAGAATTATAATAAAAACTATATGATTTTAGAACCCTGTTGTGTCCATGACAGAAAGGAGATATAGCTAAAAATTTAAAAATAGTTCTGAAATCCATACATGCAAACAGTTATTTCATCATACAGTGTCCGTAAAATATATTAGTAGATTTATGTGTTTGAAATGTGTTGTGTATTTGAATAAGTAGTGACTCCTTTTAGAAGGAAGAACACTTACTTTAGGCGAGAGTCTATTCCATGGCCCCACATAATTCTAAATCCATGTGAATGTTACATGTCTTACAAGTCTCACAAAGGCCTGGTTATTAATTCCATATGACATAAAGAAAACACACATAAGTTAATTAAATTGCTTAAAGTCATACATCCATGTTAAAACCAGAAATTGAATATGGGTCATTGTGACTAGAGAGTCTTCAATTGTAGACGTTATGCCCTATTTCTATGGCAACTTCTAAATGCAGTCGTTAACATTTGGCAAAGTCTTTGATAAAATTTAGGGTTAGGTACTCTTCTTTTCCTTTGCACTGCTGTGTGAATTTGATCAAGAGTGCTGAATTGCCATATCTGTGGACCAAAATGTTTTTGTGGTCAGAGTGTTATTATAAGAATGGATTTAGGTTGCATAAGCACATGCTGTTCTTTTGAAATGATGTACCTTAGCAGTGCCCCAGAGGGATTTCATCCATGCAATTCTTGGCCCTTCGATGAAATCCATCAAAAAGGAAACTGACTTGTGGGTGGGAAGGGAGTCTGAGCTCAGTGAAGCACCCACCACATTTTAGTAATTACTGGTTTCATGTTAATTTGAAGAATCGGTTGTATATAGTATCATTATTCCTTCCAAGTTAGTTGTGTTCTAGTCTTTAAAAAGAGAAAGAATAATATTTTGGGGCATAGTTAGTTCTGCTGGCAAAAATAGTCTTTTGCACATTTATCTTAATTCCATTCATAATGGATATTTTATGTTTTCATGAATATTTGTTTATGATTTCACCAAAAATTTTGTTCAATTATTTAATACTCTCATTTGGTTTTATAAAGCCTAATACATTTACCGTTTTGTACATAAAGTGCCAAAAATATTTCAAATAAAACATAAAATATCTTTACTGGCATTCTCATGAAGGGACTATAACGGGAAACCTTCTCCCCCTGCTACAGAAGAATGGAAGCCTAATGACTTCCCTGTCTCCGAAGCCGAGTAGTGACGGAGACAAAGGAGAGCTTCGAGTCAGCTCGAGTGGTGCTCAGGAGCTCAGGATTTCCTTGCCAGCCGTTTCTTCCAGATTTTCTGGAGTGCTTCTGCTTGCATCATGCCTATTGCCATGCTGGGCATTGGTGGTTTTCTGTATAGAGCTGGTAGGGGTAGGCACGCTGAAAGGCTGGGTGGCAGCCACGGAGCCCCTCTGCTGACTGGCTTCATGAGAAATGTGTGTAGTTTACAGAAGATGGAATGAGTTCCATATGTTTGCCATGAAGGTCGTCCATGTACACTGTAAGGGTTTTCCCAGTGCTTATATTTAATTTCTACCCAAAATACAGGCTTTTAAAAAACCCTTACCACACTAACTGTGTGTCTGCATAATTGAGAATGTTTTCCTTTGTGAATCACACATTGAGAAAAAGAGTGCTTCACTCACATAAACTATTAATTTTAAAAAAGATGTGTGCATTCTTGCCCACACATGTATGTGTGTTAACAAACTTATGTTGAAGTTTGGGTTTTGACTCTGCCTTCTCTCTGCCACTGATTTCTGGGCTTTACACTTCTTTCATTTGGGGCTGCCCGTCAACTTATTGTACGGGTCCTTTGCTGTCTACATTCAAGAAGTGTTCCCTCATTAATCGAATTCCCGAAAAGTAATTTCACCAAGGTGGCTTTTCTGGATGAGGCTTATCAGAAAGATGGCAAGGCATGAGTTGATTGCTCGGTTCAGATCCTGATGCAGTGAAGTCTCGCTAAAGAAAAGCAACATACAAGAGGTTAGATTAAAAGATGCTAATAATTGTTCAGGAAATGGGAGAAGGTAAATGGAATCAGTTGCTGTGTGACTCAGATTTTCTCCAGTATAACCAAAAACCTGAGAAAATCAGTGTAAAGGAGAAAATATTAATTTTGGCACATAGTTCCCCTCTATCACAGGCTCAGTTGCTTTAGGCCTGTTTTTAAGTTTTTTTTTTTTTTTAAATAAATCATTTATTATTTATTTATTTATTTATTTATTTATTTGGTGCAGGGTCTCACTCTGATTCATAGTAATCCTCCTGTCTTGGCCTCTCTAGTGCTGGAATTATCAGTGTGTACCATCTGTGCACCACCACAGCTGACTTCGGTGGCTGGCACAGTGTTGAGGTTCCACAGGCAGGTAAGGCATGCAGTACCTGGGATTCAACCCAGGTCCTTGCACTTTCCAGGCAAGTGCTTATAGACTACCAACCTATCTCCTCAGCCTCTTATGAGGCAGAAACAAAGAAGGAAAATGTAGCAGAGGGATGCTGTATGCTGAATGATGGCCGGGAAACAGAAAAAGAAAAGGAGTCATAGAGGAAGAGAATAGGGCAAGATATAGTCCCCCAAGGACACATCTCCATGACTCACTCTTCTGAAGTAAATCTTGCATCCTAGGTATTTATCACCTTATGATGATGTCACCAAATTATACATCTATCAATGGATGTACTATTGATAATGCCTGAGATTTCATATTTCAATCACTCCATGTCTGAGCTTATGTAACGTTTGATGCACACCTAGATTTGAAATTTAACAGCCTTTATTTTAAAATTATAACTTGATTTCCTTTTCTTCCTTGCTTCTCTGTGTATGTGCATGTGCAAATATCAACATACAGAATGAATGTAATTTTTTATAAACTTGTAGTTCATTCACAAAAACTTTACTTTTTGCCTCTCCAATTCTTTTCTTTTCTACCCTTCTAAATCCCTGTGTTAAGATTAAATAACAAGGAAGTTTGGTTACTGTACTAGGAAGTCCATGTTCTTGGAAGTAAAGGTGCATAAGCAATAAGAAATTATTTTCTTTATAAAGAAATGAATAACATCTACTGAGGATATGCTATATTCCAGGAATTCAGAAGCAACTCTTGTGATCTTTACCTGAAAATGTTGAGTACATTCCTTAACTTCCTTTTACTTTTGACTAACCTTATTAAACTATCTTGTATGATTAAGTTCAGCAAATAGGAATAATTTGAGTTTTGGTCTCTCTAATGCTGCAACTGTGACTTTTAAGCTACATTCCTCCATGCTATAAGCAGAAAATCAATCCTTTTGAGGAAAAATGATCTCAACTTTTTATTAATTATATTTTCATTACAAGCATCCTTCATAACCAGAGAGTTACTTGAGCAAATTATAAGAGCATTTATCTTTCTTTCAGGTTATCAAAGAGGAAAGCAGTTTCACAAAGGAAGGAGCAATGACAAAATCATTACAAAGTCTACATCTATTAAAATTTTTTGCAGGAGTTTTTTAAAGAAAAAAATTTAACAGTTTTCTTAGGAGTTATTGAGAATTTATTTTAATAGATCAAAGCACTCTCTAGAAAGGAAGGCTATCGTCTTAAAATTATCCTTTATAATAGCAGTGATAAATTTTTTCTGAGTACTTTTTATGACAACAGAATGCATTTTTTTCTTCTGTTTTTATTTTGCCCCATACCATAATCCCTAAAACAAGGGTGGGTGGGGGCTGTCCAGATAGCTCAGAGGACTAATATGCTTGCTTAGGCAGACGTGGAGACCTGGGTTTCATCTCTGGTGTGTGGTCCCAGCCTCACCTCTGGGTGCACTGAGATGCTGATTGATACTGGACATGGTGGCGCTTGCCTGTAATCCCAGTGTTTGGTAGGCTAAAAACAAGAGAATCACTATAAGTCCAATCTATGTAGTGAGATCCTGTAGACCCTGTACTAAATACAGAAAAAAAAAGTGGCTGTCAACATCACTGAAATAATTATAACAAAGTACACATTTACCTTTAGCAGCAAAATTCAGCTTTTTTTTATTTTTATTTTTAATTTTTGTTTTATTGAAGTACAAATATCAATGAGACAGTTTTAACATACCTTGACAAGATGGATTTGATCAACTAATACATTGCAAACGTTTTTCATAATGTTTTGGTATCATAGATGGTGCATACATGACATTATACTTACAGACATTATTATACCATATGTCTCTTATCAGTAAATTAAGAGAGTGTAGCTCTTTGCGTATCTTATATTTTATTCCTGAATTACATCAAAGATTCAATAATTAATACATTCTACCTTGTTATTTTCCTGGTGGTTGTTCATAGTACTAGAAGCTGACATAATATCCTGTCCAACCACATTAGCGCAAATCTTGCCTCTGATAGGACTATGTAGAAGCACAGCATTATCTATCCCAACTGTACTGTCTATACACATACACATCATGATTCTTCCTTTCTATACCCCTTCCTTTGTCTACACCTGCCAGAGATGGGCACTCCATTGTCATTCAACTAACTTAGGTACTTGAACTCGACAACACAATCCAACACAGTCCAGCATTCCACAACAATAGTGAGTTATCCGAAGAAGTGGTCGACCATAGCCATTTACAGCTCAGCTTAATATTATGCCCCCGCAATGTATACTTCATTTTTATACTTTTCTGCTGGATGGTTAAGACCTAGGTAGAGCAAGACTTATATACCAACACATGTACTTTATGTTTCTTATGAGGTCAGTGAAGTCCCCTCAGGGTTTATCTTGTAGTCCTGTACCTTATTCTGTAGGTCCTTTGTCTGTGTCATCCATGTGGATGAGTCACGGCCAATGCTTGACCAGTTTGCTCTCCGTGAGAGCCTGAGAGAAAGTTTTCTCTCCATGTGACTCTCCCCAGGCACACTATAGAACTTCAATCTCTTTCCTCTGTGGCTCCATAATCTCCTTGTTCAGAAAATTTGGAGCTCACCTGAGTTTCATGATGTTGCAGTACAGGCTCTCCTATGTCCTGAGTCTTCACTGACCTTGAAAGACTAGGGCCAAAATGTTGGCTGGCCTTGTGGCTCTTCTATTTCTCCAACTTTGATCTGTGAACTTAGGTTGTTAGCCATCCAGAAGAAAAGCTGATTAGTATCCTGCAGCATATGCCATTCACTTTGCCTTATCGGATTCAATTGTTTTTAGTTGTTGTTGTACATTTCCATTTGTATTTCTACTTTTCATTACTTATACTTGGGAGACTATACGATATTTACACATATGTGTCTGGTTTATTTCACTTATGAGTATATGTTCAAGTGGCATCCACTTCAGTATAAATGCTTCAAACTTATCATTCTTAAGAGCTGAGTAATACTCCATTATATAGAAATATCACATCTTTTTCAACCATTGCTCATGTGATGGACATCTTGGTTGTTTCCAAGATTTTGCTATCACACATTGCGCTGCTATAAACATAGGTACACATATATCACTACGATACAATGTTTTCAGTTCCTTTGGGAAAATTCCCAGTAGGGGGATAGCCGGCTTGAATGGGATAAAATTCAGCTTTGTTATATTAAAATTTTTATCATAATTCACTTATCAATCTCATTGATAAGACTGCTTAGTATTATCTTATAACTTGAAGTTTAGAACTTTTCACCAAACTTTTCATTGACATTGAAATATCCCATGCCTCTTTTTTTAAATGCTCCATTTCTGGTTCCACAAGCATTTCTCCCATTGCTATAACCCCCTTAAGGGAATTCTGACAAGAACAAGTGAAGAAAGAATGAGAGATACATGAGTCACTTCGCATGCTACAATTAACACATGAAGAGAGAACTCAGTGAAAACAATAATTCCTCAAGGATATGTGGTTTTCCTTTTTAAGCCAACATATTTTCCCTCTGAGTTCATTAGCTGCCATTTTTAAAATGAACTTTTTGGTTGCTGGAATCAATTTTAAGTATATGTGATGTAAGATAACTTTATGTATATGTGATAACTCCCCATGGTGAGTGTAGTCATGAACTATAAAACATATTCTAATAACAGACTAAAACAGAAAAGAAGATTTCTCATTAATCTTTTGCTGTTTAAGTTTTTGTAATATATGTATTAATCTCCAACAAAAATATAATCATAGGAAGCCAAGAGATGTACATAAAAAGTTGGAATATATATAAATATTTCATATATATATATGATATATATATAATTGCAAAAAGAAAATCACATTAGGTACATTCATTTTATTTATTTTTTTGATGAGTAAAAACAAGTGAAAATAAATAGAAAAAATGACAAAACAGCATAACATACAACAATACATATGTTACAGATTTTCAAATCAGGAATAGCTAATTAACAATGGCTACATATTATCTGCTTTTATCATCAAATCTGTTGCTCAGATTAACATATAGTTATGCAAGATTGGACAAATAATTGAATATTACCATTTGCTTTCAAGCCATCTTAACTTTTTCTTGTCTTTTTAAAAAATTATTTTATTTTATTTTATTTTTTTGGGCAAGGGAGCACCTAGATTATTTATTTATTTATTTATTTTTCTTCTTTTTTAATTTATTTTTTATTTTATTGAAGTACAAATATCAATCAGACAATTTTAAGACACCTTAATAAGACAGATTCGATAAATTAATACATTGCAAACTGTTTTCATACTGTTTTGATATCGTACAAGGTGCATACATGATACTAACAGACATTATTATAGCAGATATCTCTTATCAGTAAATTAAGAGTGAAGCTGTTTATTTATCTTATTTATATCTGAAATATATCAAAAATTCAATAATTATTTTCCTAGTGGATGACCATATTACTAGAAGCCGACATAATATCCTGTCCAACCACCATTAGTGCAGATCTTGCCCCTCATAGCATTATGTAGAAGCACAGCGTTATCTATCCCGACTGTACTGTCCATACACACACATCATGATTCTTCCTTTCTACACCCCTTCCTTTGTCTACACCTGTCAAAGGTGGGCACTCCATTGTCATTCAGCTAACTTAGGTGCTTGAACTCGACAACACAATCCAACACAGTCCAGCATTCCACAATAATAGTGAGTTATTCAAAGTTGTTGACCATAGCCATTTGCGGGGCTATAATATATTGAGCTGAGCTTAAAAAATATTTTAAAGAGAGTATAATAACTGATAAAACAGCCGGGCATGGTGGCGCAGGCCTGTAATCCCAGCACTCGGGAGGCTGAGGCAGGAGGATTGTTGTGAGTTCGAGACCAGCCTGAGCTACAAAGTGAGCTTAAGGCCAGCCT